>OX336889.1:17037500-17120000 GCA_946959425.1 Argyrosomus regius | reverse complement strand
CTGAGATCAAAGAGATTAAAGCTGAAACAGCAAATTAATTGATTAGTTAAACATCAGAACATTTATATATAGCTATTTTGATAATAGATTCATCATTTTTCAAGCAAAAAATATTTTTTTTATATAGGCTTATTATTGAACCTTTATTTAACCAGGAAGGGTCCAATCGAGATTAAAAACCTCTTTTTCAAGGGAGTCCTGGCACTTATTTTGGTCAAAACAAGACATCATCTTAGAAAATTATGATTTTGATTATGTTTTTTAAAACTTTTTTTATCAGTGCTGGAATAAAATGTAGTACTTCTATTCTATTCAAATACAGTTTTAAATAGTACTACTGTGCGATCATTAGAGTACTTCTACTTCTACTACTTCTTCTATTCATCTACTATACTAATACTTACTATATTCATGTGACATCTATAGTTACTAGTTTAAGTAAAACACCAGATCAGTTTATAACTCAGACAGCTTGTTATAGACTAAACTACTCAGTAGTAACAGTATATCAAGCTATTAAAATGACACTATAGTAATATTCATGAGATGTAATATACATTTGATAAGATGATATAATAAGTATTGTTAACTTTGATACTTTTGTAAAAGATCTCAGCACTTCTTTGGCCGCTGCATTTCATACATCAAATTTTAATGAATTATTTTGGAAAATAATCAGTAGATTAGTTGATGCTGAAAACGATCCTTTGTTGCAGCCTTAAAAGAAAAGCAACTAAAAACACAAGAATCACTTACGACTGTGTAAGCATGAATAATGACTGTCATATATCTATCTGATTGAAAACAGAACAAAACTCTGGTGTCCTGCAGGTAGTGAATGTGACTGTCACTCTCCTTTAAAACTAAATGATGTGAGAACTTGACAGCATTAAGCAGGCAAATGAAGACTAATGAATGAAATGATCTGCAGTGATCACAGTTACGCCAGTAATTGCCTGCAGTTATCACTCTTTGCCTACAGAGGGCAATGACACATTATAGTGTTGATGTCAGGAGCGGTATATAGCTTCAGGGCTTTCTTGCCCTTGAGCTAAGACTGTCAGGGATCCTAGCAAAGTGGGTAGGATTTGAACCAAGCTTTGGAAAAGTCCTGGGAAACTCAACTTGAGGCCAATAAAGTTCAATCTCCCACAAGAGGTACAAATCTTTTATCAGTAACATTCATGAATAGAATAGAATAGATACTTTATTGATCCCTTAAGGGGAAGTGATTTTTTCACCTTGAGGGGAAATGATTTTTTTTTTTACATACATTTTTACCTGAAATGACACATAAAGGGCTCATGCAAATGTGGAGAGATGGTGGAGTGCTGGGCAGAGATGTAGTGGCGCCCTGGGAGCAGTTACGGGTTTGGTACCTTGCTAAAGGGCACCTCAGTGTTCACCAGGAGGTGAAATGGCACCTCTCCAGCTACCAGTCCACCCTCCATACTTTGGTCCATGCTGGACTTGAACCGGCCATCCTTCTGTTCCTAAGCCAAGTCCCTATGGACTGAGCTACTGCCACCCCAAAGTCGCACAAAGGAATAGTCTCTCAGGCTGGGAGAATAATTTTCTATCATACTAATAATCTAGTTATTTGCAATTATGATAGAAAATAGTCTCAAATTACGCAGCTAGAATGAAAACAAGCAGGAGTCCATTTCCAGTAAGACCAATACCAGCAGTTGGATACACAGAAAGAAAGAGCACAACCCTTTTCACTTGGAAAATAGTACTGAAGTGGAATGGATGAAGAATTTGTGTACCTTGTTTGGCCTGCTATTTCTCAGAAATAAATCCAACAGCCGACTAATATGGCCTTTCTAACATTGCTGCCAACTTAATTTTCAACACAAAACCTCCTCCTGTGTTTGGCCTTGAGCTCCTAAACATCATGAGATCATCATCTTTGTGCTGTGCACAACGACTTCAGTACATTTCTGCTTATTCTTCTACTGTCCTTTCTCTGTGCCTAAAAAACAAGATTAAATTACGTTTGTGATTTGTGCGCGTTGTTCTCATCTGCTGGCACTAAAACTGAGTTATGGACCTTTTACTGGTGTCACAATATGTTTTCATGCACCTGTGTCCTGAGGTTACATGCTAAATTACACTTTTAGGAGAGCCAGGAAGAGAGATGTTCCAACAAACTCTGCATATGAATATGCAATCTATATGATGAGGAGATGCATGTTTGAGATATATCTCTCTGGATGGACTGTGCTTGGAGCAAAAGGAAAAGATTTATCACATTTTATGCACAGTTGCGGCCGTAATCCTGCTGCTGTGTTACTATGGTAATAGGATGCCGGCACTGTCATCAGTGCTACTGGCAGAGGGAGAAATTATAGGACATGATCCCCTCTCATCTATCTTAGTCTTCTGAGGGAGAGAGAGAGGATTGTATGTGAGCGCATGCATGTGTGTAAAGTGTGTGTATGCTTTTAAGGTGTGTGTGAAGTGTGTGTGGGAAAAGAAAGAGCTAAAATACATTAATCTCCCAGCACTTTAAGATAAGTAGAGACATATGCTGCTTGACAAGGAAGTTAGATAGATAGATAGATAGATAGATAGATAGATAGATAGATAGAGATAGATAGATATAGATAGATAGATAGATAGATAGATAGATAGATAGATAGAAAACTTTATACAGCTGGAGAGTGTTTTTATAGACTTCTGTATTCAGGGGACAGCAGCATTGGTCCTGGCAGTGTCACACACAAAGACAAATATATGCCAAGATGTGGTGCCAAACCAGGCAGCCGAGACCACCCGCTGTTAAGACTCATGACCTGACTCTAGATCATCACATAGCCATCTGTATGGTCATACACGCACACATATTGGGTGATTTGACACCTAGGCTCCAAAGTGATGGTATCCATTCACGAGGGAGCATGCGGCACGTTAGCTGCAGATTTCAGTGGAAACAGTAGCTCCTTCTCCACTCCTCTAAACTTAACAAATCTTAGCTTTTGAGCTCATCCCAATAAGGCTATCCATTCCAACTACAAGTTACTGTAAGCCGCTGTCAGATAAATCATGGTATCTAAGATGAGTCAGTGCTTCAGGAGTTAGGCAAAGTCAACTCATCCTCAGAATGACATCCCAGCATTTTAGATATACTTCAGCAGTAAGTCATCAGTGGCTAAGTTAAGATAAGAGGTTAAAACAAAATGACTGTTTTGGCCGTAAGTACTCTACTCTGCATTAAGTGGTTCACTGTGATCTTATGATTCATGAGCACAAAACCAAAAAGGATAGCAGTCTTTCACATACATACCTCTGTCCGCCCTGTTTGTTGAAGGCGCATGCTAGTGCCACCACCTGACCGGTGGCCCTGCTGGCCACTGGTACACAAAGCATGGAGGAGATCTCACAGCCCAACATGCTGGACAGCTGCCTACGCTCCTCCTGAGAGGCAGAGAGGCAGACAAATCAGTTCAGTATGAAGACAAAATAGATAGATGGGTAAGTAAGAAAGAAAGAAAATGATCTACTTACAGCACTGATGTCCTGAAGAGTAATTGACTTCTTCTTCTCAACAACCTGACCAAAGCGTCCAAACATCAGCTGAACCGAGGAGAGAGGTACAGACAGTGTGAGTGAAAATTGAAGGGGGTGAAGAAAAACAATTTAATGAGGGCGAGAGGCAGGAACAAAACAGACTTGTTAAGAGGGTCCTTGAGATTCTTTTAGGGGTAAAATATATAAATAAAGGTTGATTATTATATTCTGAGTGAAGTCTATTACCTCCCTTGTTAAATTAGCCCAAATAGGCCATCTAGGGCATGTTTATTTGTGTCCTAATATCTCTCTACACCAACTACTATCAAGATTTCACACATCATTTAGCCTGGGGTACATAGTGTATTTGCAACCATTATGGAAAGCCTGTTAAAAATGCTAGGTCTGCACCGCAACCAGGGAGAGGATACTTAAAGGGACCAGAAGGAAGTGATTACTTTCTCTTCGCCAAAATTTCTTAATTATAACCCCTGCCAGGGATTACAAAAGATTACACGTGGGAGGTTTATTCTACCGTGTCAGTCAAAGAAACAAACACGCAGGGTTGCACCACTTGCATTCAAAGTGTGCTTGTTAAAAAGTGCAATAAACCTCCCTGAATGCACCTCAGTGTGTCACCTCAGTGTAAGAAATACGAGTGAATGAATGACTGATCACACAAATAATGAATAAATGGATGAGCAAAATACTTAACTGGAAACACAAACAGATCGATATATGCAAATAACGAATATTTATATGAATAAATCATTGTTTGTTGGTCTCACCGGGAAGCTGATCTCCTCCTCCAGGACTTTGTCTCCAACCACCTAAAGGTCACAGAGGTCACACATTATTCAATTGATTGAATCAGTTTGTGTGAATTGTTTGTGTGTGGTATTTTAAAGAGAGATCATGGAAAATAAATGTGTATGAGAGTGGTAAAGTACCTGGCAGAAAAGCTGGTGGTTGTCCTCTGACACTAGGAGCAAACAACAACACTGCGACTGAGTCTGCTGCTGCAGCTGAAGGAGACCACAAACAAATATCAGTGCTGACTTATATCATTACAAAAATCTCTCTTTATCTGACTCAGTCAGATTGTTTTTAAAGCCTCAGTTTAAGATTCCTTGGAGTATAGTCTAGTGTGAAGATAGGATTATAAATCAGGGGGAAATAACCAGAGTGGATTGGAGGGTGGGACAAAAAATTAGTATCATCCTCACAGATTTGTTAATATGATACATGCTTGTATTATTTATAGAAAACACAAATTAAATATCTCACATAATCAAATCTGGAATACATTTTTTGTTATCATACTAACATGATGGTGAGAGCTTTCACAGTAAATGGTAAGTAGTCATACATATTTTTCTATTAGTAATACTCCCTTGGTAAGTAGGTGTGTATTTCCAGGGTCTCTTAATAAGTAATCATCTCATCAAAACATTCATACCTTGTCAATAACAGAATATACATTAACATGTTGTTAGGGCAAGATCAAGGTTTTTTCTTTTAACGTGAAATCCCTGCATGATTGAGGTGTGTACAAATGAAGGTGTGTCTATGCACTCGGCTTCTCTGCTGCTCAGTTTTCACAGAATTTCCTGCTGCTGAAACATTTCATTCACATTCATAGATTGAAATCCACTCTTGGGAACATGCGCACACACACATACCTGTCATATGACACAAATACTATGGGTACATAAATATATAAAGGATCACACACGCATGCACATACACCCGCACACAGCTATAAGAGCAGCATTTCCTCACACAACATTCTTCTCTGCAATCCACAGAGCTGGATAGAGAACAAGCAGGACAGGGATAAACACCAGCCACTGCCAACACTCTCGTCTCCCCCCTGCTCCGTCACACACAAGACACATGTACTCACAAACACACACAGTGCAAACATACGCACACACGTAAAAGCATGTCGCTGCAGCCACATATAATAATAAGCCCCTCCACCCCTTTTCTCCCCAAATGCTGCTAATCCTATAACAGCCGCCCCAAGCGCTTCCCACCAAACTGACGATTCCTCAGAACCTTTTCCTCCCTCTCCCCCTCCTCCTACCTTCACCCCTTTTTACAACTCTTACAATAAACAGGCGAAACAAATCATGTCGGATTTCAAATATATTCTAAAACCCCTGCAGCCTTTTGCACCACCACAACTTCTCCCTCTCCTTTCCGTCAGAGGAAGGAAAAAAATACTACAAATTCAGGTTTAGAGGCATCAAAAGCTGATGTTTTACATGCAGCGTGCACTGCTGCAGCTGCGCTATTTGACCAAGGCAGCACAGCTGGAGGGAACGTCAGGTGGGTGATATTTGTTTGAATAATGCCATTTTTACACCGCAACAGATTACTTTAAATTGATTTTCATAAAGACTTTGTCCCACACATGAAGAAGAACCACTGCCTTTCCTGTTGTTTAATAATCAAATGAAACACTGATAAATAACCCAGACTCTTTTTTTTCTACAAAATAATAATGAGCACTTGTGATAATCAAGAGGAGATGAAATATATTTTGAAAACTCTCAAAATTTCCTTGACAAAAATTATAGTACTCTTATCATCATAATTGCCTCATCTGCCAATTAGTTTCTAGATTAATCAGTTGAATTGTTTGGTCTATAAAATGTCAGAAAATAGTCAAAAAGTATTATGGTCTTGGCCGTACCCCAGCAGTTTTCCCAGTGTATCCTTGTGTTTTGGTTCCGGTCATCTTGCTCACCTGCTTCCCATCAGCTCATCTACCTGCAGTATATCTCCACTTCGTATCGGCTCTTCAACCACTCTCCGTAAGATTGTTGTTTCACCCACCGTGGTAGTAATGCTCCAGGCCAACTTCACTTTGCTCTTAGTGATTCTGTTTCTCTGTGTTTCCCTGTACTAACTTGTTTGTGCCTCAGGATCATCACCCGCCTGCCTGTCTCCCTGCTTGTCTGTCTGTTTGTCTGCCAGCTGTCCTCTTCCAGCCACGCTTCCCCTCATTCACTCCTGCTCATGCCAGCCACACTCCTCCATCACCATCACTAACCCCTGCTGCTGCTGGATCCCCACTCCCTGCCATCATCCCCTCATCCAGATTCCCTCTGTCCTTCCCCATACATCACTAGTCTGTGTCCCACTGGTGTTCATAACACAAAAACTACATTTTCAAATGACTTATTTTGAAGAAAACTTAAAGATATTTACTTTACTGTCACACAAGACAGCAGCAAATCCTCACATGAGACGATGGATTGTTGCAGAGACTTAAAAATGCAAAACTAGTCTTTCATGCTCAATAAGGAGGAACAGCAGAAAAATCTAAAAAAAATGTACATACATTGATGAGGAAGCTTTGATGGACTGAGACTTTGTCCTTTTGCTGTATAACCTTTAAATCTATCCCCTCGCTGCTGCTTTATCCCCCTCAATCTCATATTTTCTTTATCTCTGAATAATTCCATATATTTAAACTGTTGTCAGGTTTCTGCACATAATGTAGCTGAAGCCTGATATCTCCTCTCTCTCGCCTTCCTCATCAATCTTTACATCTCTCCTCCTGCTGCCCTCCTTTTTCTAGAGAGTCTGTCATATATATGGAGGGGGGGCATACTATGGGGAGGCTGATGAAGTATGTGTGATAAAAAGCTTGTGATATAGGTAATGACAGGAAGAGGGAAGCAAGTCACTGAGGACTTCATGTTTTGCATGTACTGTAGGTATCTAACTCTCTCTCTCTGTGTATGTGTGCATGAGGGAGTGTATGAGTGATCTCAACCACTTACATAATTGATGACTTTGAGCTGGAGAGAGGCTGCATCAAGGTCAAAGAGCTCACCTGAAGGAGAGAAGGGAGAGAGAGAGAGAGAGAGAGTGAGAACGATGGGAGTAAAAACCAGAGAGGAGCAAGGGCAGACTGGCGTTAAGGAAGATGGGGAATGCAGAGCATGTACAGCATGTGGACAGAAAGCAATCCAGGGGGGATGCAATAAGACAGCGAGGTCGAGGAAGGGTGAACGGGAACCAGCTAACAGAGGGCCTAATAATGAAGACAAGACAAGAGATGGAGGACTGCCCGGACTGCAGATGAAGACAGAAAGAAAGAGCTGGACTGGGAAGAAGAAAGGAAGTCGAGGCAGAGGTCGGAAAAAACTGAGGAGAGTAAAGCCAACTCATATTTGTTGACAATTACCAGGGAGTAAACAATGTTGATGTATGTGTATGTATTAGTGAGTCTACTTCCATTATGTATGAGATTATAAACAGTGTTTTTGCAAAGCCTTCTGTTTTCACACAGAAGCTGTCACACATTCTTTGAGTGACTACAGAGTCCATCTAAATTCATAGAGCTTGTTATCCAGATGGGCTTTCTCTATTAACATACCTCACCTCAAATATACCAGCGTATGTGTGTGTGTGTGTGTGTGTAATTATGTTTGCCCTGGAGTTTTGTTTGTTTATATGAGATGTAGGAAGATGTATGTATGTTGCAAACGCTGTACGTGTGTGTGTGTGCATACCACAGAGTTGCAGGATGTTGCGGTCCAGTTCGCAGTAATCCTGGTCTGAGACGTTGAGGTGCAGAAGTGCATTGTGGGACTGTATGGGAGAGGGGCTGAGAGGTGGCCTCTGGTAGGACGCCTGAACAGCATGGACTCGCACACACGCCACTGAGGCCTGCGATGTCATGCACAGACAAAAGTAAGATTAAAGACAATCTGTGGTGAGAAAATCACCAGACTAAATATTGTCTGACGTAATTTTATTAGAACCAACAGAAATGAACGGAAAAGCCATTAAAGTAAACATCACCAGTCGATTCCCTTCTGAGCATGTTAGTGTGAATGCAACACACACATATTTGCAGAGAGATAAACAATCAAGTAGCCAGGCATTTTTGAATGCCAAGCACTCAGTGATGGACTAGAAATTTACAAACGGTAATTTTTATAGTTGACAAGTAAAAGAGAGTTCTTTTAGTTTTTGCACTGTATTAGCAGTCCACTACTTGAATAATAACCATGCTTTTGTGATGTTTTTGCTGTTTCTGTAACAGTTTGTTATATTCTGTAGGTTTCTAACTGTTTTTGGGTGCAGTAACTTTTAGCAGCTGACCATCTATTTGTCTAATTCTCACTGGATGATTAACAAAGGTCACATCTTCTTGTCGAGTATACACAGGCTGCGCTTCATCCTTTCAATTAAAAACATCCTGATCAATCTGTTGGTTAAATGAAGAGCAAACCCACAAGTGTGACTAAAACAAACAGATAAAGATGAAGCTTACATGTTTTTCCAGCGTGTTAAGATGCAGTTCATCCTGATCAGATAGTGGATTACAGCCCACCTGCAACACACACAGATATTTCAGTCCAGTGATGTCTCCATAGAGGTCCATAGAGATTTACTTTGTGAATGGTCAATAACATAAAATCAATATATATGTAATTCAACTGTAAATATCTATCTTTTGATAAAGCATGAAGAAATGATCACTTGTAATGATAATCACTAGTGATTGCTTTCATTCCTCCAGTTTATTGATTCAATGAAACCCTATGGTATGTCCTTGAGTGCATGGACTAACCAGTAAGACAGCGATGGCCTTCTCCCACTCTTGGTTCAAGATAGGAATGACAATAGCTAAAAGAAAGAAAGAATAAAAAAAAGCATTCATCATACATAATGCATTGATTCAGACAAAACACACTCTTAGTCCTGTCATTTTCTTTCCATGTCCTTGTCTCGCTCTTAATCAGATTCTGTTCTTTCTTTATGTTCTAATACTAATGGAAAAATGCAGGGGAAATGACCATGGAACAAAATAAACCCCTGTCCTTGCCTAGCATTTATTCTTTTCTTTCCTTCTCTTTGTTTGTTTTCCTTATTGATGTAGACCCGGTAGAGACAGCAGATCTTTGTGGACAAAATATATTTAATCTAGTAAGAATAATATCTTTGCTGCATGTGAGGACAGCAGACAAAACAACAACCAGAATGATGTGTTTGCCACATTGGTACCAAACTAACTCTAACTTCTGCAAAATCATTAAATGTTCAGTGGTATTTATTGATCCGCGGAGTGCAGAGCGGTCATGCTGTACTTCAGGATATCTCCATTATTACATCCCTCCAGGTTATTTTCTCATTTCTGCTTTTAGATAAAACCAAAAAATGTTACTTTTCATTCTGATCAATTTGAGCTCTTGCATTTTTTTCTCATCATAAACCTTTCACTGTTTTTCTTCTTTTGGGGCACTGCACTACCCACGCAGCTCCATATCTCTCCCTTGGCAATCATCATCTCTTGTTCACTACTTCTCTCTCTACCTCTTTTTCTTTGTTTATTCTCCCACGTTCTCACATCTCTCTGCTCCTCTGCATGCACAAGTACAAGCTCACATATCCTCAAACAAGCACACACACACACACACACACACACACACACACACACACCTCTTCTGTGTGCTGGTAATGGTGCTGCGAGGCAGATTCTGTATTTCTCTGGTAGTTCGGACGAAGGAAGGCCGGCACACTGACACCGCTTCAGCTGGTCCACGATAGTCCTGAGACAGAGAGATACAAGTTTGACTCTGATTTGAGAAACCTACAGCACACAAGTCAGAGTGAGAAACACAGAGAGACGGTCTGTTAGACACTGGGGAGACAAAGAGGAAGAGGGGATTAGGAAGACAATTGGAGCAAATGGAAAAACAATCATCGACATTACAAAAACAGACACGTTGTGTTCATTGACACTGACCAAAACATGTCTGAATGGAACTATTATTCGTTGTGAAATTATATGAACTCAATACAGCCATTTGTGTGTATGTCTGTATGTGTTTGAAAGTGCTGGCCAGGTGTGAAGCCAGGTGTGATGATGGCAAAGGTTTGTGTGTGTGTGTGTGTGTGTGTGTGTTATATTTAATAGAGAGGGCAGCTTTCTTATGCTAAAATATGAGACAAGGATTTGTTAATTCTGGAC
The DNA here is from genome assembly GCA_946959425.1 of Argyrosomus regius. Taxonomy (NCBI): domain Eukaryota; kingdom Metazoa; phylum Chordata; class Actinopteri; family Sciaenidae; genus Argyrosomus; species Argyrosomus regius. Next base: position 17,109,487 of record OX336889.1, on the reverse strand, counting down.
TGACTGCTGCCAAAGAACACAAAGACACATGTATTTGCACAAAATACACACACAGTGTGGCAACGTCACTCCACACCTCTGTAAGCACACACACATTTAGACTTGCATGAATATGCAAATGAGAGACAAAAAGAAGGAAAATAGTTTCACTTATGCACACAGGTAAATAAAAGATCTATGTGCTTCACATAATAATCTACTGAACCCTCCAGCAGCTACACACACACACACACACTCACACATACATACAGCAGCAGTCACTCCATTACATGCTCACAGAGTCTGAAATCCCCTCAAACCACCGCCATAGCCAAATCTCTGCATGGTGCATTGATTTAAAAGTGTCCATTTATTTCAGCTCACAGAGGAACAGTCCACTTGAGTTAAAAAAGAAAAATCTCATCTTAGTTTACTGCTGTGGGAAATGCAGCTGACCTTTGTGTAATGTCATTGTTCAAAGCAGCTTTCCTGCACAATCATGAAGCCAATTTATAGTGTGGACTGCGGTGAGCCAAAAAAATCCACCCTGCGGCGTCAGGGTGAATACAGTTATTTAGTTTTCTCTGCAGACTTATGACACGTCTACCTATTAGATAATATAATTTATGTTTAAATGTCTGGTGTGTGGCATATTGAGATGAAGCTTCACAACAGTTAGCAACAAACTGAATGACATAGAGGTCAAAGCAGTGTGGTGGGCGTTGTGTTTACAGTGACAACAGTTAGCAGCAGCAAAGACTCGGAGACGGACAGTAAAACAGACGGCTCAGGTGCAGAACATGTGTGTGTGTAGTTGGCACTCATAGAAATCAGCTGTTGATTAATTGATCTGGGTGATTCTAATGACTTCATGTTGCTGCTACACTATGAGCGCCATTTGTCGTAACTGCTTAACCATCAGTAAGAAACACTGCATGCCCTAACAGCTGAAAGTGTTAATGTGCAAAAAATGCATTGAGCAGCTACGTTTGATTCAGACTAATTCTGGATATTTCTTAAGATACACAGTTACAGTATTGTTTTATGTTACTTTTTGTATTTTGCAGATGATAGATAACAAGAATGGAACAGTTGTCAGTTAACAGCGAGTCAAATACTTCGTCTTCCTTGATATGTTTGATCATTTGTGCATTTTTACAACTTGCAAAAAACATTGGTGTGGTAAACAATGCATGCTTGAACAGCTGCGACATGATGTGCGGTATATGTATATATTCCAGCTGTTGATTTAGTGTTAGCAGGTTGTGTTTTGGGGGTTAATGAGACTGAAAGCACATACATATGACTATATCAACACAGACTACTTATATTGGATTGTATACCACCCATTATTTGTACTGTATTTGTGGTCATGTGTCACCTACAGGTGATTTATATCAATCTTCATTCTAACTTGTATCTATTTGATTAATATAATGTGGTGCAATATGTTTTGGTTGGCTGAAAAAGAAAACTAACTAAAGAGTTTTAATCTAAATTTATGTAAAATGTTAATGATTATTACATAAATGTATGTACAAGTTTAAACCATTATCTCTTTATGAATCATCTGCATGTTACAATAAGTAAAAAGTTTATTGTTTGAGGTGAAAATAAAATGTAACCTATAACTGGGAGGGTTTACAGTTGTGTAACTGCACTGTGTACGCGTACCATTTCTTCTGTGTCTCTCAGACCTTGAACTGTGTTTCTTCCTTTTGCAGCATTTCTAACAATAGCTTGTTTGGCTATGAGGCATCAGTTATCTTCCTCATAACAAATGGTTTAGAGGATAAACGATCATGGGAACTGTCTTGGCTGAACTTGTTTGTGCATTTTTTTGTGTGTGTGTGTGTGTGGAGGTCCAGTTAATGGGCTTGTATGTATTATAAAGTGGGCTGGAATGAGACACAAACACAGTGGCCTTCTGCCTCTCAGATGGGTTCATTGAGTATGTGGGTGTTTGTGCTTGTTTGTGTGTGTGTGTGTATGCCAAGGTCTTGATAACAGGCTTATATAAGCAGGTGAATTGGAGGGAGAAAAGTAACAAAGTGCCCTGTAGCTCTTTTAATATCCCCACTACATCTAGCCCGCGTACCGCCCTGACTAATGTGTGTGTGTGAGTACATTGGGTTGTATATGTGTATCTGTGTGTGTGCATACGTGTGGTCTGTGCTCGTGTCCTTGCGTGTTGGGGTCTGCATAAGCATGTTTGTGCGTGATCCCGTGTTTGTGTGGCAATGAGGTGTTGGAAAATGGGTTCTTGTCTGACAAACAGACAGTTTCATCTATAATGTAGTGTTGGTTTTTGCCGGAGCCTGGGCAGCAGTCGCCGTGGCACACGGGGTTGTAGAGCTTCAGAGAGCACTTAAGAGAGGAGAGGATCGCTGTGTCTCGCTGAGGGACCCCGGGCGCTGTCACCTCGGCTATTAGCCCTGCAACACTTCCGCGGGGAGAGGGATTGAAGGTGAGAGAGAGAAATAGGAGCTGTGGGGACGGAGGGAGGGTAGAAAGACTGAAACACAGGCGGCTTAGTGCTTCATGGCTCCTCGGGGAGCGAGTGGGTTGAGAGGAAAAAAAGTGCAATGACGGACTGATGCAGCGAGGTGAGAAGGTGGAACGGCAGCTGACAAGAGAGGGAAATAGTCTGTCAAAGAGACAGAGAGGGATGTGTAATAAGAGGGGGACAAAAAATGAGATAAAGGGTGAGCTTTAATGAGAGTGCAATAGAGATGAAGGATGAGAAAAAGAAAGTAAGAGGTGGTAAAAGTGAGAGGATAAGAGAGACGGAGGGGATCCTCGTGTGTCTTGATGATGAGATCTCTCTGTGACAGTCTCATATTCATTCAGGTGACACCTGCTTCTCACACAGAGAAAACAGCCTCTATTTCACCTCCTCATCTCTCCCTTGTTCTCTTGCAAAACATCTGCGGCTTGCTGCATCGACACACAGACATACACACACCTGATCTTTCCCTCCTGTGGTAGTTCATGTGGTGGGTCTTCAGATAGCAGCCTCGAGTCTCCCTCCAGCGTGTAGACGCATACACACTCCTGGAATGAAACACACACATATATGTGCACATTCATTTGTAATATTAATCAGATTCTAATTAATTTAATGAGCAATGAGCCTCATTCATTTGCAACAAAGGCCTGGGTCTCTGTTCTCTGGTCTGATGTCAGGACTGAGGCATTTAGCTCTTCAGGTAATAAATCAAAGAAATGACAATTATGTTCAGCTGTTTGTGCAAATGTAGAGTCTTAATGTGTGTGTGTGTGTGTAAATACCGTGCTGGGTAGCAGCTCCTGTATGCTGTCTCGAAGGGCCACTCGCAGCGAGCGCGAGTCAACAACGGCCGCCAGCCGCAGCAAAGCATCCTGGGGAAAGGAGACAAACAGATGTCCTGATGTCTTTTTGGTTGTTTGTTTATGATCCCAATGTGCGGCTCCAAAATCCTGATGCCTTGGCTATAGTTTTGTTTTGTTTTGTTTTTTTAGTACAAGGTTTATGTTACAACAGCTCTTCCCCAGATATGCCGCTTGGCTGGCTGCTGAAGCCTCTGAAACAATATTTAAACTGTCACACTTCTCACAGTAAACAGATCGCAGTCTGTGCTTGTTGGAGACACAAGTAAGGCACTTAAAAATGAATTGAACTCAGAAATCGTCAGGGATTACTGGAGTTAGTTTTGCTCTTCAGGACACTTAAAGCTTTTGTTTCATTTTGGCACTGTGAAAACTAAGCACTTGACAATTCATTTACAGTGTTCGCTAGGCAAAAAGCAGCTGAGTATTCATGAAATGATATTGTGTTTGTCAGTACTACCGGCAAAGATCTCATGGTTCACAAATTACATAACAGATATTTACTTTTTTTTTTTTATCATTGCTGCATTCCTTGAAGATTGGATAGAGGCACTTAACTTGAAAGAGAGCACTGATTATCTTAATTACAGTCTGCCTCTGATCAGTCTGATCAAATTTAACAGGAGGATTTTTATCTCTTTTGATAAAATATCTTTCAACATCAAAACTCAATGCACACACAAACCCTAAAGCCAGACAGACATGAAGGATCTGAAACAAACCAGAAGGAAATGACTCAGAGGAAAGGCTTGAAATAAAATATAAACTTGAAATGAAATAGCTGGTAAACCTAAAAGAGTTCATAGCTGGTCCAAGTGACCACATTGAAAGGTGGGGCCAAAGACAGATGTCAAAGAGAGGGGTGAGGCATGAACAATCGTACAAATGGACATAATGGAAAGATGATCGTGATGTTGCACGATGATTTTGCAAATACAAAAAGATAGAAGTGTGAGAGACGCCAGAGAAAAGTTGAAAGCCTTCCTACTTTGTTGCCTCAGCATGACTGGCCAATTGCTGCATAAATTGTCAATTTTGGAAAGACAATTACTAAAAAAAACAAAACAAAAAAACAATCCTCCCAATTGTTAGAAAGGGATTCAGTGGAGGGCATTTCAGATGCTTTGTGTGACCATTAGACAAGCACTTTGCTTGAAGCTTATTAAAAAAGGCCAATACAACTGCAAGGTGAGAGCAGTTTGTTTTCTTCAAGAGCACTTTTTAGTGCTCTCAAAACAACCTTCTATTTTAATAAAGATTAGGTGTGGAAACAGGGTAGACAAGCAGAGGAATGGGAAAACAGGAAAGCTGATCTGTGATAACAGGGGAGCTTAAGTTTTAAGGTCATGCAAGATTGAGTTAGTGCCTCGATGTTTTTACATTTTCACCTTCTACAAACGTCACAAACAGGCATGCAGAGCCGCCGCAGCGTCTTTCAAAAACAACTTTATCAGATGAGCGCTCGTAACATCCTAGGTGACGGCTATAAATTCATACCATGAGAATATTTACACTCTGTGTGCAGGCAACTTAAATCCCTACCAGTTCCAGTTATCACATTGCATTATTATTATATGTAAGCGCAGTGTAAAGAGTGGATCTTAGCGGGACTCCAAAATCTGATCAAAGCGTAGAAAAACACTGGAAGAAATCGCAGAGGCTTAAGATGCTGCAGCTTTTAAATCTGTGTACTGAATATAAATTGGAAAGAAGATGGTAATGTTGAAACTATTGGATGTGACTACCAAATCACCCTCTCCCAGTTGTTCTGACAAAGCTTTTTGTCACACAGTCACATATTTCTCCTTCCATACAAAACTAAAAACGTACAGCGATATGCTTGCTCTTCTGTCCATCTGTCAAACTCTCTCTTTTCTCCTCCTTTTTTAAAACCCTCCTTCAACCCCCTGTCTCTTACTCAGGTTCAGTCTTGTTTTCGACTGAGGGTAAACACAGGGAACAAAGGAACGGGCAGCAGAGCAGAAGGAGGAGGGAGGGCGGTCAAGGAGTGAGGGCAGGAAAAGAGAGGGAAAAGGGTGAGATGGTGAGAGAGTGGAGAGCCTTGTCATGCCTGAGCACTCAGTGTTGGTTATTACATATGATTAGATATGATTAAATGCGATTAGCTTTGATCACTCAATCAGGCTGCCAGAGTGCTGTTGTAATAAAGTTGGAGCTCTGCCAGCCTGTGTGTATGTGTATGTGTGTGTGTGTGTGTGTGTGTGTGTGTGTGTGTGTGTGTGTGTGTGTGTGAGATAAAGAAGAATTTGAGTGTGTTGCGTCTTAAGCTGTGGATCTTGAAAACGCTTGCGTAAATCCTAATAAGTAATGTTTGATGAAAAGTGATATGAACAGCAGACAAACAACAAACGTCTCCTGCTATCCCGACTCTGCTGTCAAGAACTTGTCAAGGATGGACGCTGCCATCCTTTGAGTGTGTGTGTGTGTGTGTATGTGTACGCGCATTACTAGCAATAAGATGCATGTCTTGGTAAATGTCAGAGTCTGTCTTATGACCTTTCACAATCATTTCTCGCCATAAAACTCAAACCATCTGTTATATTAATTTACCTGCTTCTCCACACATCATCGTCATCACACACACACACACACACACACACACATGCAGCCACCCACACACTAGCTCCTGATGCAGTCACGCACACACATTTAGCTTGAAACATAGACAGCGCTTGCTTCTATTCAAACCGTTTCTTCTGCTTTTGTTTAATGAAATTTCATTTTAACGTGATTACTTTCACGTTAACATCTTATCTTTTAATTTGTTAATTTACTTGGACTTTGTTGCTGTCACATGAAAGCCTAATGTCAGCTTTTTGGGCACTGAAAAAAAGGAAAGCTTTGTTTTTTTTAATTGAACAACATACTTGGAGAGTTCATCCAATTGAGGTCACTGAAACTCCCTAGCAAGAAGAATTAGATAGAGGACAATGTAATCCCTTAATTAGTTCAAAACTGAAGCATGACGTTCTCTGAAATTTGACTGAAAACAGTAACGTGATTTCACTACACTGACACAGTTTTGTTTTCGTCTAATGCCATTTCAATTTATGTGAATTTGACTGAAGCTTTTATCTGAATTAAGTCGAAAATGTCACGGCAAAGTACATTTTTTAATACAGGAGACATCAAATCCCTCCAAAAACAGCATAACAGGACAACGTGAAGAGCCATTATGATAATGGTGTATATTTATTATATTTATTTCATTTTTTTAATTTAATTACTCTCATAGATTTTACAGCCATGCGCTCAGCAGGATGTATTGTCCTGTAAATCTCCCCCACACACCTGTCTCATTTCTCTCCCTGCACCTTGCTACCGGAACCCCTAAATTTTATGTTGACCTCCAGGTATCTCCTCCTGTCCCTCCCCTCACTCCTGCTTTCATTGCTGTTGTCTCTTTCTGCAGCCTTTCTAATCACTCGGAGCAGCATGACATTTTGAAGGGCGCTGGTGATCGGCATAACTAAACACAAATTCCTCTCTCTCTTTATCAGACACCCTCTCACACACACGCACACATATTTTCCTTAGGCTCTTCTGTTTACTATCTGACATTTTGTACATGACAGTGCTCGTAAAGCTGTAATTGGTATGTCATTTTTTATGTTCACAAGCTTAGCTTATATTGCCAGCCAGGGAAATCTGCACAGTACAGTATAGACTAATAGCCTGGTCTACAACATTGAGACTGTCTCCCTATCACGTTGTAGTACTCACAAGTTCTGTTCCTATAAATATGTGAATCACAAAAATGTAATTATCATCCCTGACACTGGCCGTGGCGAAGTGTCCCACAAAGCACCTGATAAAGTCCTACAAAACAAAATATCTTAGGTAATCACATTTGTATCTTCTCACTGCCATGTGCACAGGCAACCGACATGAAATAAAAAATGTTACTCGGGCTACTAAACAAGGTGGAGGTGTTGTCTCTATTAGTCTGTTTACAATTTAACCTCCAAACTTGATATTAAATTCAACTCATCTGAGGCTCGTGTTTTAATACCATCCCTATCAATATGAATAACTTTGTCCAGGGCAACACACTCAGATCATTCCACCTTGTGGTACTCTGTGAAGTTTAGAAGATTTCGGAGAATTTATCTCTGACCTTGCCTTCAATCTTCTAAGTGAAGGCTTTTGGCGCTTCTTTATATTTGTGGTTTCACCAGTTAGTGCATGAACTCGCTGCAGTGGTAACAACCTTGACTTGATTCTACCATGTGGGCTAGAAGTTTCTGCTCTGTGGCATCAGATCATTTTCTTATTTTCTTTGAAACAACGCAAGCTTCTCCAGTAATGTTGCTGCTGATGTATTTTTCGCTCACCACATTGGTCTGTCAACTTTAACTGTACACATGAGTTATTACTTCTGGTCCGGGCTCCTTTCACTGCAGCAAACCTTAAAAAATGTACCAGTGACTTAAACACACCTTCTAGTTTCCTGAATTCAGTTGTGCCTCTTTCTACAAAAAAGAGATGGTCTACAGTCTGGATTACACATTACATTACACATTAACATTTGATCAGGAAGTGCAAATGGATTAAATAAAAAAATGGTTTTCGATCTATCATATCCTTCTAACGCTTTAGAAAAAATAAACACAATGCTATATTTCTTTTGAACCCTGTATCCAAATTTTACTCAAAAGCAGCCATCTGTTAGCTGTTTATCCTTTACAGCTCATGACTTTTTAGATTCTTTCTGCAGAAAAATAGAGATTAGGTACAAAATTAGCTGCTCATCTCCAGCTACGTCTGTAAAATTGTAGAAAAAGTAAAATTTGTGCAATATTCATATTTTCAAGCCTAAACTTTGAGGCTATCACTCTTGAAATATTTCTTACTATATAATATATATTATATATTTCTATATTTCTGGGATCTACATTATAAAAACTGACATTGTCCCCACTACCTTCAAGTTAAAACTCTACCTCCATACGTGAATCAAGGAGGTGGACATCGGCCCTGCTCAACACAGTAACAGTGACTCTTGCAGATGAAGTTTGAAGAATCTTGGTTCTCATTTGTTCCCACCATCTCGTTTGATCAGCACATTAAAAGAGGCCACCAAAGGCCGCCTTTTACACCTACGCAGCTAAAATCCTTTTCTTTTTTCATCACTGATGCAGCAACCTTGATTCATGCCTCTGTTTACTCCACTGATTGTCAGGCCTGCCGCTTCCGCGCACTAAAAGTCTTCCAAAGCTGAAACTGCTGAATATTTTAACCATTTTATACCTATTTTAGTTTCCCTTCAATGGCTTCCTATCCATGTCAGATCTGACTTTTGATCTTGTTATACCTCATATCCTGTGCTCTGCAGGACCTTTTCCTATCATGGCCCTTTCCTCTGGAATAATCTCCCTGTTGACATCAGTCTGACTCTTTTGAGGCCTTTAAATCCATCCTCAGTCTCTATTTATCTATTAAGTCTACACTATAGTCCATACATGTCCTGCCTCTACCTAACCCTCTCGTATTCTGCACCCCATTCCTTCCTCCTATTTCTTCCTCTCTGTAGGGTCCTGAGGGAGTCTGTTGTGCTACAGCAGATTCCCTACTGATGCTTGTTGATGATGATTGAATGTATCTTGTTAATGGTGTGGTCTTGCTAGCAAATTTACCCTTAAAAGGGTCTTTTGAGCAGTTTTTTTTAATCAAGGGTTTGATACAGCGTGTAGTATGCTCAGAGCACTAAGCCCATCAGATGAATCTGTGATATTGGGCTATATGAATAAAATATATAAATATGTTTTCTATATCTTCTATCTTACCCACTAATTTTAATCATACTTACCTTAGGTACACAGTGTCTGATGTGTGTATACTTCTCCTGCAAGAGCTACGCTCAATTTGCTCTTCACGAGGGCACTTACGCCTTAAACATCTCTCTGGTGTAAAAAGCTGAGAACATAGTGGCCAGCCTACAGGTATAATGGTATGGAAATTAGGTTGTAACGAAGCGGGACTTGACTGTTAAACAAGAAAATGCTGAGCTGCTAATAAATGTAGGTAAAGGAGAGAAAAAAAAAAGATACAGGGCAAAGTTTTACCCTTTTATTCAATCTTTCCCCTGAACTACAGCAGTCATAAATCAGAGTTAATAGAGAGGGAGAGGCAGACATTTGGAGCAGAACTCCAGAAGGACAACTCACTGAAAAGCTTAATTAAGTCTACATGGACAGAGCTGTAGCTACCAGAATAAAGCCAAATCATTCCTGTATAATATCAAGATAATTTCCCACTGAACAGAACTAGGCCAGATTATATTTGCTTTCTAAGGTTTATTTTAGCCAGCTTTGGGTGAACGTGGATTTTTATTGCACATAGTACATCACAGTGAGTACTATATTGTTTGTACTTCTTTATGGAAGACACTTCATGATACTGCCTGGTTTGTACACATTATATGCAGTTGTGTTTCAAGCTGATTAATCCTAAATTAATTCCCACAGTGCAGCAGTTTCACCCAGCTGTGCTTGTGAGCTCTCATGTTTGCTCTCTAATGGTAAAAACATTAATTGCACAAATAGTTATATGGTTGTATTTGGTAGTGCAGGATTTGATCTCTGAGGGTCTCTTCATTTTAAAAGCAACAGTAGCGTGTGAAATGTTCAGCAGGAAGCACATTTGAGCCTCTGAGGAGCAAACCAGCGAGACATGGAATATGCATGATGTTAGATACGAGAAAATGCTTTGGTAAATATGTTTTATAAACAAGGAGCATACAAGGAGAATAGGAGCTCCATTCATTTTCTGCAACTGCTTATCCTCAGGGTCGCAGAGGGGCCAATCCCAGCTGACATTGTTGCCAGTTGCATGGCTAACAACAATCATTCACATTCACATGCTGACGTGCAATTTAAAGTCACCAGTAAACATACTGTATAAATGTGCATGTCTTTGAAATGTGGGAGAAAGCCGGGGTACCCGGAGAGAACCCACACAGAGATGGGGAGAACATGCAAAGTTGAACCAGGAACCTTATCGCTGCGAGGCAACAGTGCTACCCACTACACCACGGTGCTGCCAACCAAGCCTCCAGCCACATCTCATGACCTTCTTGAAAGGATTCTCAAGTCCATTTTTATTTCTATGGCCTAAAATCACAGATTTGCTTCAAAGGGCCTTACAACAGCAACATATGATAGACTTAGCCTACCCTCTATCCTCAGACCCTCGATTTGGACAAGGAAATAGAGAGGAACAGATATGCAACAGATTTTGTGTACAAAAATAATATCATAATTACAAAACGGAGAAACAGAACTAGGCACTGATTGCAAACTCATATCAAGAATATGAATCTCAGTTGTCATGGAGATTGTTTGCTCCATCTAAATGAAATCCAACTGGTAAATAATGAACCTTCAAGAAATAAGAAATAAATCTGCTCCCAAAGGACTATTATTTAAGACCAACTCTTACTGGTTTACGACCTTGCTGGAAAAGGTGAATGACTCGTTGATTTACATCTGATCCAAGTAAACAACAATGTGACTTACGGGTCTTGCTTTTCAAAAAACTACCCATTGGCAATCAGTATGAAATCCAATACCGTTTCTTTCCCATGTGCACTTTCCTCCGAAGATCAAAACTGTAATTATTATCACAGTAAATTATATCAATTTATTTTTTCTATTGAAGCGCTCCCTACAGCATACGCCACTTTATCACAGCTACATGAAAAATATTTTCAATAAAAGGACATACAACACCTTTGAAGTTTTCTGTCACTGAAGTCGATATTACACAGGACTACTTAAAAAAACATCTCTGTGAAAACAAAGTGTTCTTGCAAATTATTCTATGATCATATGCTTTGATAAGAGCTGCCTTTAATTATGTCACATAATCTGAACGTGTACTGCGAAAAACACCCTTCAAAAGCAAGTCAGAGACTACAATTTTTATACTTCCTTTGAGTCATTGCCATAGATTTTGTTTCATTTCAACAGCATGCTCATACATTTGTAACTAATTACAAAATATTCACGAACACCCTCACATTACTTAGTGCTTGATTGTTTTGAAGGTAACACACTCAGTGGAGGATCAGATTTTAGATTAGCCTGTTAGCTGAATACTAATATCCTAAATTGGCCACATTAGGTAAAGCTAGCTCAGCTAAAGACTCGACCAGGAGGATTAGTTTAAGGAGCTAATTGAAGCCTTTAGGGTGACTCTCTTATTTCTTATCTGCTGCATTGTTCAGAGAGCCATCTGAATCAAGCCAATCTGCATTTCAAGAGGTTTAATGTTTGACCTTGATCTAACAGCAAGAGGATGAAGGGTAATGGTATCACACTCGCAGATGATTAAAGGCATCTTCCCTCATGCCTATAGATTTTTATGTAAAATCAACCATCTACATGCTCTGACAAGCCCCTCTGTTAAACAAATAACCAGCTTGAACACTCCTTCACCTGTTGTATATTTACCCAAGGATGTTTAAGTCGACAGGGGATGTACTGTTCAGTCTTTAACATTTGAGCTGAGTGAATTACTAACGCAGATTGATTTTTGCCAGCTGTCTGTCAGATGCTAAAGGAAGAGAGGAGTGAAGAGGGACCAGTGTAAAGACTAAATCAGTGTGTCCGCCTGAGTGTCTGTCTGAGAAAAAGACACACAGAGGCGAGGACACACACACACACACACACACACACACACACACAAACTCACACAGCATGGCCCGAGGGAGGCTGGTAGTGTTGCAGTGGGTCTTGGTTGTTATTCCAACAGAGCTGGGTCTCCAGTAGCATCACTAACATACTGGAGACACATGCACTGTAGAATACAGCCAAGCCATGATGACGAGCCCCGTCATGCACACACACACACACACACACACACACACACACACACACACACACACACAACACACACACATGCACACACACACACACACACACACACACACACACACACACACACACACGCACACACGCACACACGCACACACCTACAGCATCCCAATGCTATTTCCAATAATAAAAGTAAATAAAGGGCTGGAGGGGTAAAACAATAAAGTGATGCTGCTATGGTGATGACAAGGCTGACCTATCAGTGTGTGAAGAACAGGAAAAACAGGTGCATCACGGTGCTGCCAATTAATTAACCAACCTGTGTGTGTGTGTAAGAAAGAGAGGGGGAGAGAGTAACAGGAAGCCATGATTTTTTCTAGAGTTTTGAGTGTGAGTTATTAAACCGAGACCAGCCAACAGACCATAATTCATAAATATTTCCTCAGTATGACTCAGGGGGAGGTGGATGATAGACAGAAAGAAAAGAAAAGAAGAAGAAAAAAAAAGAAAGAAATTCAGACCTGAAAGAACACTTAGAAAGCCAGGAATTGACAGACTAAACAGAGGAAGCCAATCCTATAACGACAGAAAACTGCTCGCTTATTAAATTCACACATCGCTTGGAGGACAGGGACAACTGTTGAGATATTGCGAGAGAGTTTGGAGAGACGCCAAAAAACACAGACACAATAGCGAAGAGGTTTCGACTGTCATTATCACTTTGGTCAGCATATGTCCAATGTGCCCTCTAACATATCACAGATCTACAATGAAAATCTTTCATATTGCATTTTTTGGTAGTACCATTAAGGCTTCATATCTTAATTAATGCCTGTGGCCAAATTTCATATGAGCTCATCTATAACAAATCCAACAAGATTAATTTGAATCAGACCCTCATGCTATAAAACTTGACAGAATTATTCTGGCAGTAATGAACGATCGCCAATTCTCCTCTCAGTCAGTCTAAGGCTGTTTTAGCATCTCCAGGGACAACAGCAGACAGCTGTTCTCATCTGGTCTCATCAATATTACATTTTAATTAAACAAGAAAAATAAATTAAAAAAGTGAGTGGTTAGAAATAAAGCACAGCACATTTATAATCTGATTTAGGCGTGCTGTTAGCCTCTCCTGTTGCAAAATCTTTAAGAGTTAATCCTCACTTATCATGATAGAAACACAATGTTTATTCTTTTTCTCGTGGATTTTTTTTTTTTTTTTTAAATACCAACGTGTTAGTGCATGCTAATGCATGCAAATGAAGATGTATGACATCTAAAACATTTAGTGAACAAATAAAGATTTACTCTAAATGCTTAGTCTCAGTCTTCTGGCTAAATCCTTTCACTCATATATGTTTGTCTTTTTATATCTCCTGGAGTTCCCTCATTGCTGAAAGGTGCCACACAAATAAATGCTTTCTTTTGTTACTTTGATTGGTGCTTTAAAATTCAAATTGAGACCCAATGGTACCCCGTTGAGTTGTAACCGCTACCAATGCAACAGAGGAGCGTTTTTAAGATCGACTTCCTGTTTTCTTATGTGTAAGTATGTCCTGCTCGTGCACTAGGATATTCATGCACAGGCGTGACATAATACACTGATCTGCTGATGACGCTATTTCACTGATGAACAGTTGGTGGCGGAAATGTGCCAAGAAATGTAGTAAGCACAGCACACAAAGCGTATGAAATTCACGTCACTAGCATTTAGATTTTAGTATTTATTTGGTTAGTCAACAGTTTCCTGTTGATGGGAGATGAATGATTGTGCTCAGCCAGCTTGTTTTGTGTGCAGCTGTTTATTCCTGTGGATGAGTCCCCATGTGAGTAAATGAATGAGCTCCTCTGCTGTGTGTTTGGACGTGTCTCATGTCTCCTTTTGTTTCAGGCTGTGACTGAGCAGCATCAGCATCCTTTGTACTGTGTGACACTTCTGTCATCGCCTCTGGTGGTCGTGGTCGTCCTCTGTGATTGGAGCGGCACTAATGTTCTCACATCGGGTGTCATTCCTGCAATTACGCTGAGGACGACAATGACAACACTGACCGGGCTGGTGATGAATCTGTTCTTGTTGAGTTTTTCGATGAATGTTGATGAATTTGTTTTAGTCTTTGTTCCTGTTCTGCTCACTGGAGGGTCGCTGTGAAGGTTTTACTTGGGATTTGGTAAACGGTGGTGTTAGCCAGACATGACACAGTAGGCTATATAATAATTTTAAATCAAATAAATTGGGCTACTTGATTCCAATCAAGTTGATGATGATGCCTTGATGCCATCAATTTGCATGTGAGTTGTATTAAATTTAGCACGTCATTGGAGAGATTCAGTTTTTACACTGCTGTTATTCATTACACATACAGTATAAGCCTGAAATACACACATGCACACAAACAGGGCCACATACATTAGCTGTTTGTGTATCAAGATTGTCTGTGCTATGTGTTTGTTTTATTTGTTTTGGTTTGTTTTTGTTGAGTAATAACGTACATTTTAAAAATCTTTATTTTGCTAAAATAACGAAAGACTCACTGCATTACAGTGTCTTCTATATGGATGCATTTTTCTTTGTATTATTGTACAAATAAAATTAATGGATGGACAAAAGAGACTGTCAGTGTCTCAGAAATATGCAAATCATTCTGACTCTTTCTATTATTTGTGCTGCTTTCGTACAAGTAGAAATCATGTTGCTGTGCTGTCAGTGTTTTTTTTGTTTGTTTGTTTTTTGCCTGTATTTGTTTGCATTTGGGCAAATCTGCACCTTAATAAGTTAAATTAACTATTAGCTGTCCTCATCTGCATTGTAACCATGGAAACTACTACTCTTACTACTTTTGATACTAAAAAAACTTGGATTTGTTATGATAGAGACTGATATCCACGAAAAGTGTAAGTCATAGATTCTGACAGTACGTCTTGCATGTGTCCAGATTTCGATGATTGTTTTGATCATATATTATATAATAGTAATATCTCAGTCTAGCCATCCTTTGTTCCTGATGCAGTAAAATGCTAAGCACCTTGTCTAATTTAAATTGCTCTGATTGTCATCAGTTCTCGCAGAGGGACCATCCTCCTCTCAAATGTCAACAACTGCCAATCAGGGTTGTCTAAATATCATGGCCGCTCAAAAACTACCTTGTGAAAATGCAACAGATGTGTCGTGTATGATAGCGGCTTTGTTCCAGACAATGATACGTAAGCTTGTCTACTTTCACTCGTTCCAGCAGTGCTGCTGTGAGGAGCTATTCAAAGCTCAGGGCAGGAAAAAAGGGGAGACTGATAACTGATGGCTGATGGGAGCGCACAGGAGAAAAAAAAACAGGACTTTCTCATTCACACAAACTCTGGCATGGAGGCCACAATAATGGTCTCCATTCTTCATCCTCAACTCCTTTTCTTGCTTTTTCGCTCATCTGTATCTGATTCACACTCCCCTTCTTTGTCGCTCTGTTCCCTCTAATATTTTGCATAGTCTCACTATTCACAATTTCCAGTCTCACCCCATTCCCTCCGTCTCTTTGTCACCTGTCTGTTTCTCCATTTGTCCCTTACATCCCATTATGCGTCCTTTCTTTCTTTCTGTCTCTCTGCTGCAGGTGTTTGACAGTCACACTGTCGTCACATGGCTGTTGTTCTATTTTAATCTGACTCTTCTGTTCAGCAACAGACACCCACATGCTCTTGCCATTCTCTTGGCTCCATTTCACTCTCTATTCACTGTTTTTTATCATCCACTGGGTTGTTACCCTGCTTGAATGTCTACTTTCAGCTCCATTTGTCTCTCTATTTTAGCTTATGCTTTACCTCCCTTGCTCTGTCTATCTATCTATCTATCTATCTATCTATCTATCTATCTATCTATCTATCTATCTATCTATCTATCTATCTATCTATCTATCTATCTATCTGCTTCTGCCAAAAGAAGCATACTTTGCAGTAACCGAGGAATAACATCTTGTCGTAGAGTAAAAAAAAAATGCCTGGACTTTTTAAGATGCACTCAAACAAAACAACAACTGTTGCTGCCTTGGACACTGCTTGCGCAGTAGACAACCAAATCGCCATGGATACAGATACAGTTGCCATGTAGTTCTCAATGCAGCACTTGATAATGTCACATGGCAACAACTCTGCGGTTCTTAATGTGTCTCACCTCTAAACTCTGGCTCCACTAGTAGTTAGTTACAAAGAAATAATTACTTTGAAAAGAAAGAAAATAAAATACAGACAAAGACGGAGACAAATATTTGAGTTTAGTCATTCATTCAATTTAAGACTGTCCTCACAAGAATGACAGCCTCAGTGATTTAAGCCCCTAAACACCTTTATATTTTAAGGGAAAAAGCACTCTAGTTGCCATAGTAATTCTGACAGGAGCAAAAGAGGAAGTCAGGTGACGTATTATTGAGCGTAACTCAGCATAGAGAGATCAGGGTGGATGGACGGGTCAACACAACTTCAGACTTCAGTGGGACCAGTGATATTTTCTTGTTTCAGCAACAACAGCCGATACTATTTTTTTAAAAGCATGACCACGATCATTTCAGGTGTTTTAATTGTAACCATGACAACAAAGCTGCCTGGCCTGCAGTGTTATGTTACCAATTTCTAATCACTGACTGGATGTGTACGAATTCGCTCCATTTTGATGTTCCAAAACAAATCTGCATGACTTTTGTTTTATATTTGGCGCTGCACGACTTCTCCAGCATCTCCAGTTATCGCTGTTGTTGTCTCTGCTTTGGTGTTTTCTCCAGTTTGCACAAGCTAGATCTAAAGCACCTGGTTGCCTGAATCAGTCATGTTTTAAAATAGTTGCAGGGATGGAAAAATCTAAATATGTGAGTTGCAAACTGCATCTTTCTTATGTCACATCACTCACGGGGACATGCACAGCTTCAAAGCCTAGATGCCACTCATGGGATTCAGTTGGCAACAAGTAAAAGAGTCTCTTCTGAACCCGCCTTTGACTGTGAAGTGGGATGATTAGAAGTAAAAAAAAAAAAAAGCTGTTTCTTAGAAATAACAGACCTGGTGAAAACTGAGTAAAAAATATAAAATACCTTCAGGTGACAGAATTAAAAGTTCTGTTTTGGGAGTTTTGCTTGGGTCATATTTTAACTACCTGACCAGTTAGATTTCCAGTCACAAAGCTCACACTGTTATTATTAATACTACTTATATGAGAGGTATCAGTATGTTCACATTAACGTGTCGGCTAGATCTTAACTGGAGCCACAGAAAAGACTCTCTGTGCTGCAGAGGAATCTGGAAACAAATCTGTCTTATCAGACTTAAAACTGTCTACTTTTTCTCATGTAGGCCTGATATTTTCAGCCTGGTTGTCAAGTGTTTAGCCATTATTTGCTCACAGCCAAATCTCCTGCAGCTCTCCACAATAGCTGCCAAGAGATTTGTGACGCAAACAGCAAATGTTCCCTCCCACTGAGCTAGTCTTTTTTGCTCTGTTAATCGTCAACACCGAGTTTCTTCTTTGCACAAGAAACAGGAAGTCAGGAATACCTACACGTTTGCAGAAAGAGAGGAAAACGAGAGGTGTATTCCCTGTGTTCACACACTTTGTTATTTTAACCGCCGAGCCTTTCACCCTACTCCAGCCTTCTGTTTAACACGTCACTGTGTGAAAGGCTGTGTGAAAGGCTGTGTGAAAGGCTGTGTGTGCTTGTGTATGTGAGATCCCACTTCAAAGTGTACACCTGGGGCAGCTATTGCACATGAATGCAGCAAATTAAAAATGAAAATGTATTAAATTGAATCATAAACACAGTGTGATTAGTTCACCACACACACACACACACAAAAGGAAATATGCACAGGTGCAAGCAAATATAATTTTAATGATTGAATAAGTAGAAATAACATTAAATCAAACACAAACATGCAACCGAGCAAGCACAAACTGTCCAAGGTGAGTGATTTGATTGATGTAAATGTTTTGTTGTACTGTCTTGCACTCTTAATGAGACTCAGAGGCTTTGTGTGTGTGTGTGTGTGTGTGTGTGTGTGTGTAGGTGTGTCTTTAGGTGTGAGTGCTTGTGCACTCTGTCTTTTTGTAGGTGTATGTGTGTGCGCGTGCATTATGCCATTGTTTGGAGGTAGAATAAATTTCCTGTTAAAAATTCCAGGATGGACTCCCCTCTGGGAGTGTCCCTGTTTATCTGCTCAGGAACACACACACACACACACACGACACACACACACACACACACACACACAACTACACACACACACTCACATTTACGCAGGGCAACACAATGCCTTGGTCTCCTAATGTTACCCCGAAGTCTCCTTGACATTTCGCTCACCTCTCCCTTTCCTTTCTTCCTCTCACACCGCCCTCCCTCCCTCTCCATCTTTTCCTCTACTGGGTCATCTCATGTCCATTTACTCACTCCTCTATTTCCCATGACCTCTTTTCCTCTTCTGTGTCTTTCTCCTTTAAAAAATCTTGGGTCACCTTGAGCAGTGTGTGTGTGTGTGTGTGTGTGTGTGTGTGTTTGATCCTGCAATGGAGACACACACTAGGAGTACTGACTGCACAGCTCTATGCCGAGGGAGGGTACTTCAAGTCTTCTGTGATCCTCAGAAGTGTGTGTTCATAAATATTTTATATATTAATTTAATACTGTTCTAGTTTTAGTGCCCAAAAACATTCATTTTAAAACTTATAATACAGACACTGAACCTTTCTGTTAAGTAATCAGCAATCACATTTTGACCAATTTGATTTTGGATTACTCATGAATACTAAATGTGAAAAACAAAAAAACCTGATGAGTGTGAAGAGTTGTTGACAGAAGTGTTTGTGAGGATGGAGTCTTTGCTACTCTCTTGTATGCATGTGTCCTGAAAAGGGAAACAAGTTTACTGGATGTGGAGAGAAACTGATAACTGAGGGTTGTTTGATTTCACAGTGAAAGGTGTGAACATGTTCGAGGGGTGAAAATGGGTGAGCAGTAAACTGAGGTGATGGCAGACATGTCAGCTATATCGTCATTCTTACCAGTCATCACTTACTGTAGGGTTATAAACTAACACTTAGTGATCAGTTTTTCATATTTAATCCAGTGAACTGTGTTTTCCTATTTCTGTGATGCTGGTAACTTTAATATGAGTCTGTCCTGGTCTGACATCATCATCATCATCACTGTATATCTTCCTGGAGATCAACATTCTTATATCTGAATTCTTCCTTCACTCATAAACATAATTTGCCTAAAGCATCCATCTACTAATCAAACTGCTTGCCTTGTTGCATGCACTGAATGAAAGGCAGTGTTCATTCTGGAGAGGGCTAATAAACATACAGGCCGACACATTGATACCTACAGACAATTCAGTAGAGCTAAAACAATTGACAGAAGATTTATCTGCAGCTACTTTGATAATATTTTTTTAAGCAGAAATGTCAAATGTCCTCTGGTCCCGTGCTTTTCCTTGTTTTATATCATGTTTGTAAATGTGTGAATTTAGTAACTTTAATACTTCTTTTGGCCACTTGAGAGAAGCTCACAGAAACTGTGACCACAGCACTGACATATTAACACCTTTTAAGTTGATAGTCAACAGTGAACATGTTAGCAGTCAGTCACTAGGTAGTCACTATAACTGTCTATAACTCTATAACTGTAAATAATGGGATGTCTATCAAATAGAGAAACTAGTGAAAGTATCATGATTGTCCATTTATACTTCAAGTTACATTTTCTAAGAGTAGCTTTTACAATATGTGCATATGTCCAAAGCTGCTCTGTTTGCTGTAATGTGCAGGCAACCTGAAACTCCTCCCTCCATCATCACTTGAGTTCAGGCACCTTCATTCCACCATAAAAAATAGCATGTAGTCCTAATACAAATGCTGAAAAAGTAAGTAAATCCACAAATGCACTGAACCCGAGCGTCTCATTATACAGCACTCCTGGCACTGACACAACTGATGTATACCCTAGGTTAGATGAAATACACCGTACACCGTTTCACTTGGCAAACAGTATGATTCAGGAAAATAATTATAACCCAGATAGCATGAACATAATATGGAACAAGCCCAGAAAAAGTAATTACAAGCTGGCAGGATGGGTCTATTAATTGAAGTGAGCTAATTTGTTGCCACTCTAGTCTTCGGATAATTAAACAATGCCTGGGACATCTGAGTCAGATGATTCAAAGAAAAAATAAATGGACTTCTACTGTTGAATCCTTAAAGTCCTGTTTACTCAGTGCTGCTTCCATTGTAAATAGTCCTCACACTCTTCTGGGTGAGTCTGATTATTTCAAACAAGTATAATTATTAAGTCAGCAGCATTGTGGCTCATCGGTGCCAAAGTGGCTCTTTGAATATTCTGTGGATTCATGTGGATTTTGGTACGCTGCCACAGTGACATGCAGACCAGGTGAACTGGAAACTGTGGGTGAGAATTTGTTTTGTCTGTCTGTGTTTTTTCACCCAGAAACTGGCAACCTGTCCAGGTTTCCATTTTTTTTTTCATCCATGCTTTTATCTCATCATGTCAGGTCTTTGGTATTGGCTTGTTTTCCTGCCGAGCTCAGTCAACAATGACCTGGCTGCAGTTTCTGCAGGACACTCATGCCAGCTTTTGACAAATACTCGCAGGTCCCACATCAACCCATGTATGGCCTGCTTTCATTGGCTCCCAGCGAAATTCAGATTTCAAAATATTTTTCATTGCCTGCAAGGTGGTGAGGCTCTAACATTACACTTACTGACTTATTGAGCCATCAGAGGGACAGATACATGAGAATCCATCTTGTCAGGCCTCAAGCTTGTGTCTGAACGACAGTGGTCTGAACCAATTACCGCTGTCCTATGAGGAACTACTTTCAGCTACAGCATGAGCTGCAGGTGTGGTTTTGTGCTAGGTGTGTGTCCACAATGGTGGCTGCTAAAGAGTTTAGTGTAGATGCTGCTAGAATCAAATATATCAGAACTAAAGAGTTTTTCTTCATCAAAAGAAGAGCAAACAACAGCACTTTTTTTTGATAGAAAAGAATTTGACTACATTATATGGTTCATTGATCTGACTGGTTGAAGTTTGACAATGCAATGATGACTTCCTACATGAGTTTATATCATCCTTAAAATAGCCATCAGTATTGATTGTATCTTTGCAACTCTCACCCTCAGATTTGGAAAAGTGTTCCAATGCATAGATTTACACATTTTATCTGAACTAAACAGTGAACCGTCCTTTCCATCGTTTCTTACCCCTGGAATCCAGCGAGCGCGGCTATGTGACATCGCAGTTGCGACACTATTTTGGTCTGTTCTCCATGTGGCTTCATATACCACGAGAAATGAGCATTTGCCCACCAGACTTTGTTAACTTGCTCAGATTTGGTCATTTTTGGATGGTGTATGCGCTTCTACCATGAGTAAGTAGGCCATGTAGTTCAGTTATTTCTCTTTTGTCTGTTTTTTCGATTCGAAGTCTGCAGAAGGTGTTTTATTTTGAAAATTGGCCAGTTTCTGTATGTCATTTGCATCTGTGCTGCTCTACGCTGCTGGGCGCCGTGTCCGTCAAAAAGCCACGTATTCTCCGCTGAGTGAAGCGGAGCTGCTTCTGGGACGTTTCTGAAACTCTCTGGGGCGCTTATGGTTGAATCACATTATCTAAAATGGCTGCGATCAACCGGAATGCGTCACAGCCGTGCCCGGTGAGATTTAGGGGTTACATTGGTACAATATACAATTTCATACAGTGCTTATTTTCTCATAAGTAATCCATATTGATTTGATCTTATCCATATTTGTTCCATAATGTCAACAGCATTGTGACACACCATATATCTTGAAAGGTGCTACACACAATAGACTGTTTTCACTGAGACTATTCAAATTGTAGGGGTTGCACACCTGGGACAAAAGGATGCATTCCTCCTTCATGAAATTATTATAATATTTGTAGAAATATTACACGAGCTGATGAAGGACGATGTTAAATTCATTATTCACCAGCTGTTGTTTGAGGTGAAAAGATGAGCTGCTGCCAATAATTACACAAAACACTATTTTGTTTTTCATTAAGGCATTGTCCTTCACAGTCCATTAAGTTTCCCACATTGAGTTGTAGTGGCAAACACCCATTACTACTGACAACACTGGTGCCAATCTCCTGCTGCCTATGTGTCATCCTTCAAGAAAGGGTTTGTGAAGAGGAGGACAGGGACATGGAAGGTGAAGGTGGTTGAGGAAGAAGATGAAGATATGTGAGGAGGAAGAGGAGGGGGCAGCAAGACCTATTTCTAATGAGGCTAACTGTGTGCTGACAATGGGGCACCAGACACTCCATCAATACTTGCCCCCAGAGGTCACACACACGCACCCCCACACACACACCCACCTATACACACACACACACACACACACACACACACAAACAGCATGACAGTGTGCTGCTGCCTCAGGCCATAATTCTGACTAAAGGATTCCTGCCACAGACACACACAGATATGGCAGACTGGACACGAAGCCTGCTGTGGCAGAACATAAATTACTGATAAAACACTCACTCACTCACTCACTCACTCACTCACTCACTCACACACACACAGAAACAAACACACACACACACACACACACACACACATCTGTGACACAAGCCAGTTAATATACGGTGTGACAATGAAGCAGCAAAGTGAAGAAACAGCTCATGTGAAGATGATGCAGACTTCGTGATCGCTACCAGCTTGTGGAGTAATCCACTGTAGCTGAAGCAGGCGGCAAAAATATATGTGTGTTTGTTAAACAGATTGTATCATCTGCTTTGTTAAGTCACAGGTTTGGTTCAATCTGGGGAGAGAGCTGGAGATGCCTGACAATAAATCTGATTTAAATGTGCTTCTGCTGACTAAACGGAAAAAGCTTAATATATTAAATGAAAATGAATTAAATGAAGCAGACTAACACATTTTAAACACTGACACACACACACACACACACACACACACACACACACACAAAACCCCCAGTGAGGTCCACTTAGCTGATTGGACAAGAAGTGATTGATAGGGACTTTAGTGATGGATGTCAGCTACTCCACAAACACACACACAAACATACACACCCACACACACACACTGATGCAAGCCTAGTGAAATAGTAAAAAATAATATAAATTTTTGTTGCATCTTGCCCAGGGCTGTCTTATCAGGGAATTGCAGAAGTCTACTTTGAATTTCAAAATAACTACATTTCCAGTGTGTGTGTGTGTGTGTGTGTGTGTGTGTATAGCAGCTACATTGTGATAAATACATGTTTAATTCAGAGAAGGCATACAGAAATACTCCATGCGCCTGTCACAGTTGGACATCAGTGTGCTGCAGACATCAGCACAAACGCACATTCATAACACCTGCACACATGTGATGGCGTATATTTCCAAACACATTTGACCTGGTAGATGCTGGAAAGACGTGTTTTTTTTTTTTTTTGTCCAAACCATTCCGCTCCTGAAATTGCATTTTCACATTTTTGACAGAGGTGACACGAGAAGGAACAAACAGAAAACAAACATATCAACATCTATTTCTCAAAGCTGCTTTAGCACTAACAATTTAATGCTGAGAATACCAGCGGACACAAGTGTGTTGTATTTTGACCACATTTCCCACTGTGTGTGTGTGTGTGTGTGTGTGTGTGTGTGCATGTGCAAGTGTGTGGCACATCCTCTAAGTGGCCACAGTAAAATACAAAGATTATAGTCAGGCCAATTCTTCTGTGCCACAAACATACTCGCGCACACTCAAGGTCGACCATTTGAACCCTGCTACGTGTTACTTACCTGTGTTATAGTAATACCAGTTTGGTGTGTGTGTGTGTGTGTTAGTGTTAACCCAATGTTTGAACTGCATATATTGTCTGAAGTTAATGTGTTTGAAGTAGTGCTGTCAAAAATATCGCGTTATTAACGCGTTAACGCAAAACAATTTTAACGGCGTTAATTTTTTTATCGCGAGATTAACGCTCTTTGTGACCTAGTGAACTTGTAGTTTTTTCATAAGCTGTGGCCACTTCTAGTAACGTTAGAAAAACTACAGGATCCAGCTGTAAACCGGAAGCAAAACAATAAGCGCGCCCCACGCTACCGTATTGTGTGGATGTCGAGCACGAGATGCTGAAATGGACGCTGCTAATAAAATTATGAATGGAAAAGTTCGTTAGATAAAACCAAAGTTATCTGTGTGTATTGTCGGTGTGAACTGAGTTATCATCGTAGCACATCCAGTCTGAAATACGACTTGATGGCCAAACACACCGGCAATTCAAATTCTCCGCCTCCTCCGCGTCATAACCAGGCGACAATGGATGGATTTTTTTTGTATCACCCTGTTTTGAAGGTTGTTGAGGGGGCTGTTTTTGTGACTAGGTATTTATTTTTTTGTCATCTGTTTATTGATAGTGTTGCTTTGTTTGAGATTTTGCTTCAGACGTGAATGGCTGTAACACTACATGTTGTTGTTGTGGTTTGCAATAAAAAAACATTTGCACAAAGCAAGCCTATCCACTTTTCCATGTTGATAAGAGTATTAAAATGATAATTCAAGGGACATTTAGAATAGATAAAAATGTGCGATTAATTTGCGATTAATCGCGAGTTAACTATGACATTCATGAGATTAATCGCGATTAAATATTTTAATAGATTGACAGCACTAGTTTGAAGAGTGACTGCACAACACATTTGTGTGAAAGGTTAGGGTTATGTGTGCTTCTGTGTGTATTTGGTCTGTAAATGTAGTAACTGTATGTTGATTCTTTATAAATCAGATGAAAAGAGGAAAGAAAGTGAAAGAAAGGGGACGCTACAATGCAGATAGCATAAAGAAACACATGGAGTATGCTCAAAAATATGAACTAGCAAGGCAGGATGAAAATACGAGAGTCGATTCTTAACCTTATCTGAATTTTCACCTCAACTGTAATGAATTCATCAATAAGATGACCGTGTAGGTAGCAGCAGGATCAGAGAGCAGTGTAAGAATGATTGAAAGGAAAAGGAAAGGGGCAGAGCAAGAGAAAGAGGGAGAGGAGAAGACAAAAGAGAAGCAGGTGGAGACATTAGGAGACATGAAACAAGAGACAGTGTGAAAATAGATGGGCGTGAAGTGATTTATAGATGGCAGACAATGAGAGAAAAAGAATAAAAGAGGAAAGATTGGATGGACGAGGTGGTAGAGAGAGAAAGAGAGAGAGTGCGTTGATGTTAAAAAGACAGATGAGGGAGGAGGAGGGACTGACGGAAACATGGGATTAGACTATATGGTGGGTTCAGGTGGATCGATTTGGGCTGGAAAAGGTTAGAGGGATGAGATAACAGAAGAAAGCAAGAAAAGCAAATAAGAACAGATAGAGTGAAGAAGGTGTGACAGGAGAAAGAGAGAGTAAAAGTGAGATAAATACCTTTTATGCGCCTCGTATTAACATGATCTGTTTCTGGATACGTCTCTGTGTAAAGACATCTGATGTCTTTCTTTTATTGGTTTTATTAAAGGGGAACTCGTTTTACAGATCAAAGTCTGTTTACAGGTCTTGCGGAGTACTACTGCATATTTGAAAAAAGTTGTATAAAGCCTTTTGTGACTCCAGACGGAGCTGCGTGAAGTGTGATAAATTGCCTCGAGTGATGTCACGTCAGTCAGCGTGAGTCTGGTCTGAAGACTACGCGTTTAAAAAAAATGAGAAAATGCGGGTGTGGAGTTCGAAAGAAGTGAGTTTATCATCCGTCTGTAGCCTACTCCTCATCTCTGCTTGAGGCTAGCAGCTCGAGCTTTCATTAGCCGCTAACACACCCCAATCTCTGACAGAAATGTCAGCGGTCGGGTTTCATTGTGGGTAATGTAAGGTTTTGAAAAGGAAGAATAATGTGTGATATAAAAAAGATGATATCTCTGGTTCTGCTGCATGGATTTTGATCTTTTTTTTTTTTTTTTAAACTGTCCATTGAGTCTGCCCGCATTGTGATCTCAAATTGCATATTAGGCAGGAGCAGCTGGGGAAAGCTGTTGTCCACAGCTCTTTGTCAGGTCGGCTTGAGATAGCAGTAAGTAGTGTGAGGTGACCTTTCAGGGGTTTGATCAGTTAGCGTACAGACTGCAACGTGTTCTCCTTCCATTTACATCTTGCATAGACCTAACCTTTTTCCAAGTGTAAATTGAATCATAAAGTGGAAGAGAAAAAGAAAGAAGAGTGAAACACAGAGAGATGTGGGTGACTTTGAGAGAACAATGACAGACTGAGTAATGACTGCAGGCAGTGAGATAGGGATGTGCACAACTAGAGGTCAGATGACCTGCAGTTTGAACTTTTCTGCTGTCTTGTACTCGTGGCAGAAAAGCATAAATGTGTTGATGAAGCATAGGTGTGAGCCTTGTTTTAACCTAACCCTGTGACACTGAAACATTGTTGACAGAGAAAAGGATGTATAAGAAGAGGGCAGGAAGCAGCTGTTGACGTGCTACCTGTGCTGCTGTGGTACCAAGTGTTTACTGCAGCTACAGCTACTCATACTCTGAATTTTCCAACTTGAGTGGCACTTTTGAGTATAGACTTGTAGACAGAACACAGTTTTAATAATTAAGTTAATTTCCAATCATATTCAAGTGCAATTATTAATATTTTACTGTCTTTTTGCACAAAATTACTATAAATTATGAGCAGAGAAGTTGCAAACTAGTGATAACATCACTCCTATGATACTTCTACAGCTACTGAGATTTCAAGCTTTTGCAACAGGCTGAGAAAGCCAGGTGGCGCTCTGATCTCTGCAAGAAGCTTCAGAAATCTTTTTGATAATCATGTAAAGGTGGAATTACTTTGGTAATAAACTGATGTTTATCGTTAATGCAGCTAAAGTAGCTTCAGTTTACACCTCGTATTGCAGGAACAGCTGCATATCGCCGCACAGTATTGACTTCATTTACTCTGCAGAGAGGTGTTCATAATCTATGTTATTAAGTAAAATAAGTCATTTGGATGAAGAGGAAAAAAAGCATGTGTGTGTGTGTGTGAGTGTGTGTGTGTGTGTGTGTGTGTGAGTGCATGTGTTTTGGGGCATCTCTCCTCCAGTCCAGCTGGTATGTGATGGTGCTGCCATGGCAACAGAGGAAAGCCATCACAGCCAACATGTCTGTTAGCAGACTTGTAGATATGATTGTCCTTCTGTCCACCTCTTTTTTTGGGTCTCTCTATTTCTTTCTTCATCTGTCTATTTGTGTTTGTGTGATAATCTATTAATCTGAGATCTATTAATCTGCCCATCTGTCGATCTGTCCACCCGTCTGTCAGTGCCTCGATTGATCCATCCTCTGCTTGTCACGCTCTCAATATTCCTGCTTATCTGCAATATTTCACTTCTCTATCTAATCTTATACTCCAAATCTATCTATCTATCTATCTATCTATCTATCTATCTATCTATCTATCTATCTATCTATCTATCTATCTATCTGACCTTGTGATGTGTGTATTTGTCTCTTACCTTTAAGTAGAAGATGGCAGTGCAGCAACAAGAGGAGGAGAGACATAAATTGGAGAGAGAGAAAGAGAAAAAAAAAACTATTATTATTGAAGAATTGTTAACACTTGACAACTTGTGAAAATCATCAGTTTTCTGACATTGTGTTCTAGCCTCTTCATGTTTTGGAGACATTTGTCTGTAATTGACAGGCTCTTTTAAAATTCTCTTCATTTTATAAAAATATTCTGCATAAGAAAAAGATTTTTGTCATTTAATGGTTTGGCACAGGGAAGAAAATTCATTCTGGCACACAAAATGAGGCTCTTTAAAACATAATATGACACGCTCTCAGAGAGAGAGAGGTCAGGATCCGTGGTTTAAAAAACATATTACATAAGCAACGTGACATGCGACGTGTAAATTAAGGTGCCATGTTCTGGGTAAAGGTCAAAGGTGACGGAGTGGTACTGATGAAGAGGTCATCATGTCATCACACACACTTCCACACTGGAGGGAACGCCACCCACTTCCCTTTGACCTTAAGGCACACACTGTGTAGCCACACACACACACACACACACACACACACACACACACACAGTGTATAAACAGCTGTGTGGGTAATTACACTCTGTGCGTGAATATGTGATTAGGTGGTAATTATCATTATCAAGCCAAACGTGGGCACATAATTCTGAAAAGCCATTGCTCTGCGTGTGTGTGTACTTAGATATATGTGTTTGTGTGTGTTGTTTTTAAATGTGTAATGTACGTGTTTACGCATGCTGTTGCATTCAAACACCTATGTATTTATGTATTTGTGCAATTCTTACTGTATGTGTTTGTGTGTCTGTGCCTATCACTTCCCTTTTGTGTTTGAATGTCTCACTGCAGTCTCATCATCTAAAGCCTGTGTGTGTGTGTGTGTGTGTGTGTGTGTGTGTGTGTGTGTGTGCACTCTACAGAAAACTCAATATGGCGAGGTCAGCTCTGCAGAAAATGTTTCATTGAGCAGCAATTGTATTCGGCTGCCAAGGACTCTCTGCTTGACTCTTGCCTTTTCTATGGAGCTTTTACGTAAAACCACTGAGCCCCCCCCCCCCCCGCACACACACACACACAATCACGAACACACCCCTGTGTACACGCGTGTGCGCACACACAGACACATACACACAGATACGCACTTGTGGAAGAGAGGATAAAAGGAGAGACTGAGAGCAAGAGTGGAGGAGGTGTGACTAATCTTCTCTTCCTCTGTTTGGAAAGACTGGAGGAGATGAGCGAGGGCTGTAAAATCATTTTGACGGGCAGGATTAAGACACTCACACACACACACACACACACACTGATACAGAGGTATGCTCTCTTTGTTACACCCACACAAGATGACATCTCTCACATACGGTGAACCAAAGTCAGATTTTCTATCTCGCACACAGATGCTCACAAGTTCCACAATATACACATGGCCCCTTTACACCTGGCAATAACATGCGTCTCCTCTCCAGATTGTGTTCAGATGATCTGATGCTGCAGGATTATATTTACATCCATGGCATGTAGCCATTGGGAATCAGATTTTTCTTACCCTCGCCATAATGCAGTTCGTCACAACATCGTCACTTCCCCTTGTAAGAATAACAGCCTTAAAGACTCCGTGTCATTGAATTTTCATGTTTTGAAATCTAATCTGGCGCAGGATCAGAATAATGTTCTTCATGTAAATATGGGTTAGTTGAAAACTCACTTGAACAGTGAATCTGAAAAACTGAATACATTTGAAGGCTGAATCAAACCAAGCAGAACAGTGGACCCTTTTTTTTTTTTTTTTTGGCCGACAGCAGCAACTCTTTGAATTTAAACTGCTGATGCTGCAAACTGGTCGGCGTGGATGAATTTCAGTAATTGTTTGGTAAACAGGACGTGATGAGTTCACTCAAACTACCTAGATGTGAGATAAAAAGAAAGGGATACTGCAATAAATACTTTAAAGTTGAACTCCTGCCCTGTATTTATCTAAAAACACCAGAGGATAATATGACTGCACTGAAATATGATGTTTACACAGCCACAAATTCAGCACACAGTGTTTTTTATGGCCGCACCATAAGCCTTTTTGACAGCAGACATTTTGTCTTGTCAGAGGAGGACTAGCACAGGTGTTACTAATAACATTAACAATAGCTCTGTCATATTCAAGTTTCCCAATAAGTCATGACAGAGACTGAATCTAAATGTCCGGTGTTAATCACACTTGCAGACCCACTGACTGAGCAGACACGTTCCTGGAAAATTCATAATTTGTCAACTTTGCAAAACACTTGTGGACTAAATTGATAAAACATAAAAGTATGATAGGACTTTTTTTCCCCTGCCTGTGAGATGTAAAAAAAGTCTTCCATGAAAAAGGCCTATTATTTATATAAAAAAAGAAATATTTCACATCTATTGTATGTTATTTGATACACAGCTCCTTAAAATTCAGCACAAAAACTTCAGTGGGGTTTGAACGTTTGGCCACGCAGCATGAGGTTACGGACAGACTGCTGGGTCTGACAGATTTTGGGAGGTTAAACTGACAGAAGACACAAGTATATTCACAATCCATTATTCACACACACACACACACGCGCGCACACACACACACACCCTTGCATCCTGTCCATCTCTCAGTGACACAGAAAGAGGCCGGTTGCCAGGATACAGAGGCTGTGTGTCTGTTTCCTGTCAGATCAGTCAAAGGAAGGGACACAAAACTTTCTGATCAAGCTGTCACTTACCGGTCACTCTGCAGCTTTTTATATTCCATCTGTCTGTGTGATTACTTTCAAGCACAAATGTGTGGTTAAGCACTTTTAATGCAGTCTTGCCCCTCCCTTACCTCACATTAGCAAAATGCCAAATACATAATTAACATTTATGCTACATTCCCTGGCATGGTGTACCGTAATTCTGCTGACATTTGCCACATAAGTCAACATTTATTTCACAAATGTCCAACATTTGTGTGGCTGCTATTTCAGGGTTTAATGATTTTTTTTTTCTTGTAACCTTCAGCAGATATTTCAGTTGGAAAAACAAAAACAAAACGTGACTTTTATATATACAGTATATAAAAGAAATCAGCTTTTGTTGAAAGTGCACATTGGTTTGATTGAAAAATAATTAATGAAATTAAATGAATGCTAGAAAAAACTGTGGAGTATTATTATTTTTTTTTTACCTTGCTGAAGACAATATTCATAAAGATTTTAGGTCAAAATCAAAGCGATGCAAGTTGAAATAAACCCACCATCTTCTGTGCGCAAAATATTTCAGACCAGACATTCTCTGATGGATTTCTGTCCGGCCTCGAACCGCTGTCTAAATTATGATGATTATTTTGGAGCTTACTTGGAATCTAACCCGATTCGACCTGAGAGAGGTGGAGGAAAAGAAAAGAGGGATTGAGGGATCACAAATGAGGAATGAAAGATGAGGTCTGCTGTCCTCATTTGAGAAAACGATACAAGAACATTCATTTCAGAAAGAAAAAGAAAATACACGCACATATCCAAACAGGTATGTGCTTCACAGACTCACAAACGCTCATGTACGCACATAGCAGTGCTTGTACTGTTTCAAAATTCTTATCTTTGCTGTGGCAGAAAACTCAGTTTTCTCTGTTTTTTTGTCTGTGTGCATCATTCACTTTCTCCCCATCTGTTGCTGTTAACCTGTGAGGCACTGAGAAGGTTATAGCACACACTCGTGGACTGCATCCGCGCTCATCTTTTCCCAAATGTTTCAGAACTCATTTAAAAGTTCAACGAGTAAAATATTTCACTGTGAACTTGGACCCAGCAGTACGAAACTATGTGCCGTTTTCAAGGCTGTTATCAAACTGCAAAGTGAGATGAAATTCTTCCCTTCAGAAGTTTAAATTGAAGGAATTAAAGTGCAGAAGTGTAGAACT
Organism: Argyrosomus regius; assembly: GCA_946959425.1. Taxonomy (NCBI): domain Eukaryota; kingdom Metazoa; phylum Chordata; class Actinopteri; family Sciaenidae; genus Argyrosomus; species Argyrosomus regius. Next base: position 17,077,841 of record OX336889.1, on the reverse strand, counting down.
GTGCAGAACTATTTGAGATAATTGTTGGACCCATACTGGAGTTTTGGGGCTGATGCTGATATTAGTGAGTAAAAAACTCCGATATTTGCAGATATTATTGTATATAAATAAACACATTTTTAGTGTGGCTATCAAACACTTTTGGCAGAGATATGTAATTAATAAAGGATATTTTATACAATAACTGAAACAGTAATCTTCACTGGGAATAAATAATTATAAATCACTAAACATAAAAGACAAATAGAACATAATAAATAGATTGAAATTAACCCAAGCATATTATTCCACATTATAACTAAACTAAACTAAACTAAAAATAAATAAAATAAAATAAAATGATTGCTGACTGCTCTGCAGTGTTTTGGTGTCTGATAAGCCTTCCAACATATGAATATTTTACTCAAACTGGCCTACCTGGGGTGTATTTCATCATTTCACTGATACCTGGAACAACACGCCCGCACCAATGCACCTCTTTGCATATTTTGATGCAGGGTTTTTGTTCTGAATGCTCCATTTTGAGATGTGAATAGCTTTTCATTTTTTGGCTGAGGTGATGAAAACAGATAAATGTTCTGTCTTTCACCAGTTGTTTGAAGATGTTGTGCTCTGGTTTTTGCGTATGATGGGATGAGTCAGTCAGACTCAGTTTGACTCAAGGAGCTTCAGAATTACGAAGCTAGCTGTCTTTTATACTGGATCAGGAGGGGGTCTTCCTAAATCTGCTCTGCAGGCTGTTTTGGGACATTCCTTCAAAACTCCAAAGATATTTTAGGTGAATTTAAGACATAATTCCTGCCTTTAAAAGGGATTAGTGGAACGACAGGATCAAAATGTTTCAACCAGATGCTAAAAGAGCGGGTCGAATTTGTGAAGAAAATCTCCACAACTGGTTTAAACCTGCAGTAAAAAAACAAACAAAAAAAACCATAGCTCAGTATAGCACTCAGTGCTCTGATGTGAGGGTTACTGTGACTCAGTGTAGGGTCAGTGTAGTTCACTCCAACTCATAGAGGAGCTGCTACTAATCTGTTACACCCACATAACCCCCACACACTTTTAGATCTCAGTGCGCAGGAGGCAGCGACACAGAAGGCAAAATTAGGATCTGCAAACGCAGGAACAGTCATTTACATAATAACTGTATCCATCAGAACGCTTGCAGAAAGAAAAGAGGGTGCTGATTAATTCCTCCCAATGCCTTGATTTCTCTTTGTTTGACTGACACTCTCGCACACACACCTTACACCTTATTATGCTAAGTATAACCTGTTGTAATGACATCAGTCTTTTCAAGACCCATTCCATACATTCCTCCTATCTTGCTCTCCACATCCCTTCCTGTTCCCAAGGTGACGGCAATTTTACATCCCTGTTGGCCGTTTCTACGGTTACTGAGAAATGAAACTGTAACACGTGCAATTTTTCTATCACAACTCCCCCTTTATTTCCTCCTCGCTCTTTACTGGTATCATTATTTTTGTGTAGGACGTTTTAGCTTGGTATTATCATACCGTTTTTGTTGAAACTCTTCCAGTAAGCGCTAACAGCATAGCAGCACTTTGAGCTGCCTTGAAATAGGCCCGGCACAAGGTACAGCGACACAGTACACAGGCAGATGGGAGTTTAAATATGAGGCAGATCAGATGCACAGTAGTAGCCCTGAAAAGAAGGTCGCGAAGAAAGGTTTCTCAGATGGTAAACAGAGAGAACGCTGAGATACAAGTAAATACATCACAACCTTCAGACAGTTAAATAGCTGAAGCAGTCATGTTGTTTGGTACAGGATTTAGCCTTTGTTAAAAGTAAATGATAAATCCATCTTAAAATATATATATCTTAAAATAAAAATATCTTGCACGTTTAAATGTTTTTATTTTGAACATTTTGTCTCAGACATTTCATTATCACTAGGGAACTGTGTGAACTTGTAGAAAAGGGGTGAGTGTGTACTTTCAACAGGTTTTCTCTGCTTTTTGTGCTCAAAGTGTTCATGAAAATGTGAGAACTGGTTGTTTGTTGTGATTGGATTAACCAAAAGCAGAACATCCTCTATTTCCTACAGTACAGAACATGTAGTTTTTTTCCCCTCCTCATCTCCTTGTTGATAATTACATAAATCTAATGTGTGCATGAGTGTGGGTGTGTGTTTGTGTGCGCGTGTGCAGAAGTACTCTATCCAAACTTTATTTTATTTTTTATTTTTACAGTGGATCTAATGTATTGTCCATGAACATCTCTCAGCTACCACGAGCAGCCCTGATGCTGTCTCTTGTCTCCCTGCTCCTCCCCTCCTTCATCCCTCTCTCGCGCTCTCATGCGCCCACTCACTGCCACTCACACTGATAGACACAGAAAAAACACACAGATGAAGTGAAATGAAAAATGATGAGAGGATAAGATGAAGAGAGTAATAGCTCCTGTCTCAGTTTGTGCACACATCGTTTTTTCGGTAGAAAAATAGCAGCGAACCAGCATGGACTGCTAATCAAAATGTATCAGACCTCAGCTTGTTCGCGTTTTGCCTTTCTTCCAAAAACTCTTACACACACACACACACACACACACACACACACACACACTGTATACACAAAGACAGAACATTTTTACACTCCCTGAGGCCTCCCTCAAGCAAAGTACACAGTTCATTGTTGTATCTACGCTTCGTGACCTTCCTCTCCCTTCACTCTTACAATATCTTTTTCAGCATCTATTCAGTGTCCGCAGGTAAAAGCATGTGTAGCTAAAGACCAACCTTTAGCACAGCTGGCATACACACAAAGCAACAGAAAGACTGACAATACAGACAGACAGGGAGACAGATGTAGAGCTGCATTTTTCTCCTCGTTCTAGAAGATTTGCTTTGCCCAGTTTAACTGCTTATTCTCTCCTTGTTGTGGGGTGGAGTTTGTGTCTACTGCTGGCGTATTTTCACGCCTACATGCCCTTTGTTTGAGAAGGATTGTGCTGATCTTGTCCCCACAATTTCCTGTGGGCTGCAGTTTTACTTTCACTTTGATCAGTGTCAGCATGTATCATTACGGAACAGTGAACAATGCACCCCGAGGTTAGGAGACTATTAAGAATCTGACAAAATAATTACATTGTAATTTCCCCAAAAACTGTCAAGCAATTTCCTAGACGCTCAGAGATTTACCTTGCCAACATTTATGCCACTGACTTCATTGTGAGATTGCTTGAGTATGAGAAGTTGGAATGAGGCTCGAGTCAAATTTGTGATGTTAGCTTGAAGTTATGACACACAGGTCATACATCAGTGTCTGTGGTTGTAGTAGTAGTACTCCATAAGTGTAATAGTTCATGGAGCCTTCCTTTCTTTGCCATTACAGTCCAGATTTTACACGGAAGACTACAGAATGATTGCTATATAGATCTCATTTAGATCTTACATGTAAAATATAATAATATATAGGAATGTCATTAGTTTTGCAGATATCTGATGAAGTAATAAGGTATTGGATAAAAAGGATGAGAATGGCATTAGATGGAAAATTAAGGGATGAGGAAGTTATTCCAGTGGGGTGGACCAAATTTCATGGCAAACCATTCAATAATAGTCAAGTCAAGAGGTCATCCATCAAAGTCATGAGGATCCATGGTTTGGGAACCATGAATATCTGTCCCAGTCTATCAATTAGTTGTTGAGATAATTCACTGGATAACTGAAATATTTGAACTGCTGGTGGCGCTACATGAAAAATTAGGAGATCAACAAAATTATTAGAAGTCATCATCTGGGTATGATATCAAATTCATGTCAATCCATCCAATACAGATTGAGATAGTTCAGTTTGGACTGACCAATGGACATTATTGCCATCCATAAAGCCACCGACCTAGCATGGCTAATGACAGATAGGCCAGATTTGTATCATCAAATTAATAAAAAATGACAGTATTCACTCTAATTTATTCACATAATCCCAAAAATACCAGTCACACATTCAGGTGTGCAGAGATATATTTTTTTTTTCAGCTCTACCAATCTATGTAAATATTTTCCACCCACTCTTTAAAGCAAACTCTTCAAATTGACAGAGGCAGAGCTGTCTTAAAAAGTTCAGGAATCGAAAACTTTCCATCTTCAACATTTTAGGATCATTTAACTGCTTTTGGGGAGCGCACGGCCCCCCAAAAGCAGTTAAATGAACCTCGGAAAAAAAGCTCATCATCTGTCTTTTTTGCTTCCTCCCAAAACAGCTGCATCTCACCACGATCGCCCAGTGAGGGGTGGACAGATGCACTAAAAGACAGAGTGAGAGGCAAAGAGATAACAGAGAACACACAAATGAAATAGAAGACGAGAAGTCGAAGAAGACAAAAAGAGGAGAAAGATTGGCAGGTGGAAAGGGGTCAATAACGTTGCCTGAGACAGTCGGGGAGATCAAACGGCTCAGTGTCATCTGAAAAACCATGAAAGATTTAATTTCCTGGTCAAACACACAGAGACGTTTAGTGGCCGAGGGCACAATACCACTAATATTGTTTTATCAGCCTCAATAACTAAAACAAACACACATAATCCCTCCAGAGCCTCTTCCACGACGACACACACCCAAATGTATAAATGAAGGTTAATACACACTGCACCCCCAGCCACTAACACACACACACACACACACACACACACACACACACACACACACACGCACACACAAAGACATAGAGGCTCTGCAGCACTTACCCCTCTTTTCTAGTCCAAACTGACAATTTGGCTCTGTCATTTCCATGGTAACGCAGAAAAGGATTGCCTGTGGAGGCATGTCGACATGTCTAAATATAATCACTCACGCACACACACACACACATGTTCCCACATAAATGCACACACAGGGCTGTGTGTAGATATGAGAAGATTTCTCCTCTTAGAAGACAACAACGTTAACGTTTGTCCTTTCTGACTTTCTCTGAGCATCTTGTATTCTCTCATCTCCAGCGTACATTTCGGTCAGTGTGTTCATCTTCAGGAGCAGGCAGAGACACGGAGTCTTATTAGGAAAGGTCATTTTCTTGTTTGTCAGTCGGACAGAACTCCCAATTACTGACTGAAAATTAAATTTGAAAGGGTCAGTGCATCATGAAAACCTTGTCTACCTGCAGAATCCAAATCAGTGAATGTACGTCAACATGTCTTGAACAAATGCACATGCTAAAATGTCTTTGTTGTGGCTAAATTGCAATACTTAATGAACATTTTCTTGCTTTAGTGTAACAGTAGTCACTGGGCAGCTTTAAACATCCAGTCTTCTCATCAAATAAAATGTGACAACAACATGACATCCAAACAATAACAATACAACACCACCTCCTCCTCTGCCTTCTTTCTTCTTCTGTCCTCTGCAGCTAACCCCAACCTTCTTCTCCATCTACCTTTGACTTTCAGTTTGATGACTTGAATTAAACAGTCAATCTAATCCCTGAGGGGACGCCATAACCCCCTCCCCCCCTTCTCTACCATTCTTCTCCTCCTCCTCTCCTACCTTCATCGAATACCAAGTAAGAAAGTCAGGATATTAATCATTTCCAAAACATTTTAAGACACTATTTAATATGTTAATATCTAAAAGTAATATCGACTTAATTCAACTATATCCTGTAAGTAAAATGTAGTGAATAAAAATTCAGAGTCAGATGTGCAGTAATAGTGTGTCCTACATTTAAATTGGTGTATGCGAAGCCGTGTTGAAAAGGAAGTTATGCACTCAGTGTCACAGAATAATGATTGCCTGAAAGGCAATTTCAATTTCTACTTTCACTTCAGCCTCCAATGCATAAATTGTGCATTAAATGATTGAGTCTCACCAACTTCCTGCTTTTCTTACAGCTTGAGAGAGACTGTCGGGACACATAATTGGAAAGTAATTCGAGCAAATTTTTTTTTTTTTTTTTAAGATTATTTTTTTGGCCTTTTCAAACTTTATTTCTGACAGAGGCAGCTGAAGAGTGACAGGAATACGGGGGAGAGAGAGACGGGGAATGACATGCGGGAAAGAGCCACAGGTCGGATTCGAACCCTGGGCTTCCGCAGCAAGGGCCAAGCCTTCACACATGGGGCGGCTACTCTACCAACTGAGATAAACGCCACCCCAGATTTGAGCAAATTTGAATCCTTTAAGAATTCCTCTGGATTGTCTGGGTGTCTGCGTGAGTGACTTTTTTTCCTAATCAGAGAGGATCTATTACAAAGAGCATGAATATAACAATGTGTTAAGAGTGGGGGCTTACACAAGGTGTGATATTTCTGAGATATGAGAATGGAAAACTACTGTATCAATACAGCGAAAGGTTAAATCAGTTAAATACACAGTAGGGGGGGGGGTGCCACAATTTATGCTGCTTTTCAACCACATCATTTGTTTTTTTGGGTTTGTATTATGAAGGTATTGCCACTGGAAAACAACATTTAAAACAAACTGACACAGTGTCATTAGTCATGTTCTCACTTGTGCATGTATTAGTGTGTGTGTGTGTGTGTGTGTGTGTGTGTCTGTGTGTGTGACAGGCGGCAGCTGTGGCGTCTGTTAGCGCTCCCTGTGATTAAATCATAAATAATTAAGGCTTTGAAAGAGACAGAGAGTGAGGGAGAGGAGGAGAGGGAGAGAAAGAAGAGGAGAGAAGACAGGAGTGAGTATAATTACGTTCTCTCGGGGTGTTCATTTGATTGTTTAAACAAGCCCTGAGCTAATGCATTTGTGAGTTCAGAAGGCTTGTTAGGCTCAGGTACATTCCTTGTCACTCTTTCTTGCTTTCTTTCTTTCTTTCTTACGCTTCAGGCAGAGACGAAAGTTATTGACTGTGTGCGACTGCTATCGCGTATCAAACAAAGTGGAATGAACTTGCCGAATCTGAATGTTTTTGTTTGGTTTTGTTTTTCTCATTCAGTAACTCTTAATAGCTGTTTCTGCTTCTGCGGCGCGCTACTCATCATCAAAACATTAATACTTTGCTAGGTGGATCCATGGCACGTCTGCACTCTCGTGGAGCTTGTGCCAGTCATACCACAGAGAGAGTACAAAAGCAGGAATAACACCCCCTTCATGTCTCTCCTTCCCCTCACCTCCCACATCGCCACTTCATCTGAGTAACATGCGTCACAGCTTTGGATCAGTCTAATACTCAATATTTTATAGAGTATACAAATGCTGAAGCATCAGCAGTGTTTCTTGTCCTTGTCTTCTTTCTATGAAGTTTGTGTGAATGTGACACTCTTCTTTCTCTCCCATATATTTACAGTCTCCTCTCTGTGTTTATTGTTGCATCTCTTGCTTCTTTTTCACGTATACACGCACCCCCACCACCTTCTTTGCACCTCTCCATTACTCTGCTGACTGCACAGAAAGAATTTACATCGCTCTGCTCTTTCTTCCTTTTTCTTTTCACTGTCCACTCCTCAGTCTTCTGCCTCCATTTCCTCTCTTTGACTCTCCTCAGGCTCTCCTTCCTGTGTCCTTTCCTGTCTCTTCATCCCTCCCCTCGTCTTTGAGTGATGCTTTGATTCTCTGAAATGACTGCCATTACCTTTCAGGTGTACATTTATTCCTGCAGGAACATCTTACAGGTACTTGAGAGAGTGTGTGTATATGCGCCATTATAAACTGATTACTAATACAAAATGTAGTGCAGTACATCCCTGCTTTAATTCACAAGCTGCACACATGAATGTTAATCAGAAAAAATCCATCCCATCGTCGATAATCTTTTATGCCCAGTGCCAGCATTTTTAAAAACCATCAATTTCATCACTTTCAACACCAGTTTGTACAAAATCTATGCATAGAAACGGTTGATTAAAGTTAGTAAAAGATTGTGGTTATGGCAATAAATCATAGTTAAGTTATGGCAAGACATACAGTTATGGTTACAGTTAGAGGTGCGGATCTGTCCAATATGAACATAATTCTGAAAGATATGTAGCTGAAAGTTGTATAGAGTTCATTCCAAAAAACGTAAACAGGGTTTTGTTTGGGAGGATTCAAATAACCAATCTTCCCAATCAGAATCAATCCCAAGTGTCAGGAGAAAAACAAAAATAATCTTCACAAAATAATCTTCATAAGAAAAAAAACAAAAACAAGCAAGCAAAAGAAAATCTCACATAAAAGGAGCAAACAAAACAAACTGACGAGGCAAAAATCATTTCAGAGAGCAGCAGTGACGGATGATACAAAAGACTTGAGATTGTCTTCGAGCGTTAAACAAAGACTGCAGAAACAGAAAGACACTGATACTTCGATCATCAAATTAGTTTACTGAGCCACCAGTTGTTTCCTGTTGCAGGGAGCTCCCACCTCATCCACGCACCAACACACACACACACAAACACAAAAGCAACATGTCTTATCTGTCTGGACGGCAGTGAGTAGATCCAAAAGGGACTCAAGTTATCGTCCCTGAATCCAGACAGAGAAATATATCACCAAGTGCTTCATCTCGCTGCTGGTGATGGAGACGGGAGATACAGGAAAAAGTAATCGAGGCCCAGTAGCTCTGTTATGAGCAGTCACTTGGGAGATGAGCCGGAGGTGAAACTTTGCCTCAATCTTTGAGCCTTTGTTTCAGTCTTACAGACAGACATTACAAGCTGCTGCTGCTTGGAGGACAATTTTATGGCTCCCTTGTTTTGTGAGAGTCGGAAAAAAGAAAAGAGAAAGCAGAAAGACAGGAGAGGAGCAACGCTGGTATTCAAGTCCTGGAGAAAACTACATTTTTGCATTGCTTTGGTTCATTAACTACGAGACACCAATACTGCACATTACTGCCAAGAATATCAAAGGTTTTTTCAAGGGATTTCCTACCTTCCAGGCAGCAAATGGTTTCCTTTTATTTCAGCACCGTTCACTGTGAAAATCAACTTGCAATGACTTGAAACTAGAAATCACAGGAGATATTTAGACTGCAATATTCAATATAACTTGAATTGACAATATATGTTTTGATTATAAAACACTCATGCTTCACTCCACTCAGTGGATTTCAAATCTGACAAGTTTTCATGCACAGAAAAACTGTTAACGTTCATAATAGGCTGTTTAAAAGTGGACTGGACTTCTGGCTTCTGTTTCCCAGTGTTCATGCTAGCTTACTGTCACACTGTCATGTCTTGTTGGGATGCTTGAATAGAACAGAGGTGTTGTTAATGTTGTTAGTAACACCTGTGTTTTTCCTGCCTGAGAAGTCAAAATAGACACACGTCGAAAAGGTAAAGGCGTAAACTGTCCTGCGCTAACAGGAGAATGAGGGACATGTCAATCAAGCACAGTTCCTGCAGAGTCTCAAGAGGAAGTCTAACGAGGCAAAACAAGTGACATAAACATCTATGAGTGTGGACTATGGGGGCTGTGTAGGGGTTTTAAGGATGTTTGAATGTACAGTATTTGATAGTAAAGTTTGTGGTTTGTGCTTGTTTATTGCACAGCGCTACAGTTTAGTTAAATAGGACTGAAGCAAATACCACTATTTCCTTCCTCTGGTCTAGTTGCATACATGTTTAAATACTCCAGAGTTGTGATATATGATTGATTACATGTCAGAATCTGTCACATTTGTAAGGCTTCAAATTGGCTTCAACACTGTTTATTTACTTGCCAAAAATAAATCATGTTTAATTTTAGGTCTAATGCGAAAGATTTAGGAGGCTATATATGCAGATTATGTCAGAATTGAATTCTAATATTTATAACCATGTTTTCAATAGTGTATAATCACCTGTGAATATGAATCATTATGTTTTTGTTACCTTAGAAGAACCTTTTCTACAGAGTCCATCACGCTGAACCACAATGTTTCTACACTGAGCGGACAAACTAAACACTGGCTTTATATACGGACATCCATATGTTTTCACAGCCACCGTAGTTTACAAAATGTGTTATGTAATCCATATTTGTGTGTGTATTTCCATTGTTTAATTTTTACAGTACAGTAAAATGAATTAGACTGAATAGGGATCCAATAAATGGTGGTAAACCCATCATTTACTGGACTCATATTACACAGTACTATTGGCTGCAGGTGTTTCAATGTATTTAGTTTTATCGAGTATTTATTATTGGAAAATACTATGACTGTACACTCATAAAAAGGCAGAAGTGACTGACAAAAAAAATCAAAGCTGATTAAATGATGGATTATATATCTGAGGCAAGTTTCTCTGTAGGTTGATTTTCATACTGTGTATAAAAGTATGAACTAAAGCAGCAGATGCCTGGAAGGTATGGTATCAATAATCTTGTATGCCTTGAAAAAATAAAGTATGTGTCATCTGTTCTGCACTTAAGGGAATAAAATGTGCAAATCCACCTGATGTTCTAAAACTAATGACATTTCTATTCATAAACAAAATACGATGAACATAAAATATTACTTTAGGGACTTAAAAATGGTTCTCCATTCCCTTCCCACATCTCAATTGTATTAAAGCTTGAAATAATTTTATAACTCACCTGCTTCACTTTTACTCTCTCTGCATATTTTTTTTCTGAATGACAGGTATGGATTTACACAGAGAAATGAGCAAAGGATAATGGTTTTTACCTGGATTCAACTCATTTGTTTGATCATTAAGAGGAAGTGTCTCTGATATACATCACAATTCAGTACATCCATTTGGCTACAGCTCATTACCTTAATGTTAATATCTCTGTAATATAAAAGATCCTCTTCTTAAGAGTTTTTCCAAGTTACTTTCTCCTCACGTCCTCTCTCCGCTCCTGCCCATGCTTCCTTTCCTTTCCTTTCGCTCTTTCCTCACACTCTTCCTTCCTCTCCTCTTCCTTGTTTTCTTTCCCCCAATGAGAGAGACTGACTTAATATGGCAAAGGGATTTCTGGACCATCCTCGCCAGACTGGTAAAGACCACCTCTACTAAAGACCTCGTTAGCTCTGACAACACAAATACACACACATAAATACAGAGGCAGATACGCCGACGCAAAATGTAAAAACACACATGAATGCAGCGCTCCAGGCAGGATAGCTTATTTATCTTTCACCTGAGTGTACAGTCACATGTGTGGAGTTAATATATCATTGTGTTTGCATGTTTTGCGCTCTCTCCATGTGTGTTTTTTCTGTTGGTCTTTATGCATCCATATAAAAAACTTGTTAGTGTGCGCCTTTTTATAACCTCTGTGCATCGTTAGGGAATACCTTCACACCCTCGAACCGACAGATGCTGTGGCAGCTACTGTTGCGCTGCGCCTCTCCCTCGCTCTTGGCCTTCAGCCCACTCATAGGCAAACACAATTCAATATACTGCACAATCACACTCACACATAAGTGCACACATACACACACACACACACCTAATTTGTGCCTCATAATTCATACAGCCATAGCCAGAGGGATAGAATGAGAATTGAGGAGGCAGGGAAAGGGAAGAAAGGTATAAGGCAGCAGAGAAAATCGAGTGAGGTTATTAAAAACAGATGTATTTACTGATATGTAATTGGCACCTGAGTTTCCACTTTATCGATCTGCCCTCCTGTCTCCCTGCTCTCTTCTCCTCCTCTCCTCTTTCCTGCTTTCCTCCTCTCTTCCACGCTGTCGGTCTGAGTTGTGGTGTCAGATCCCTCATCCATATTCAGTGCTGAGGCCATCTGTGTGCCTCCAATATGCATGGACCAGCCTGCTGGAGTCTCACTGCCAAGCTCACAGTCAGCCGGTGTTAGAAGAGAATGCTAGTGTCATTTTGAGTTTAAGTACAGCCCATTTACTTCTGTCTGTGCATTTTGCAACGCATGTCACTCTTAATTACTCCTATTTTGTTGCTTTTTTTTGTGGCCCCGCCGGCTGATGGAGACACCCTGAAACAAGATGTGACAAAGTGCACAAAGTGACATGTGATTTCTTAGTGGACACTTGTGTCAGGTGGTTGTGTTGTGTCACAGAGGGCTGCAGTGATTTATGTAAAGTTTTGTTCATTTACTAACCCTTCAGCACCTTAAAATATAAGTCCAATGAGAGGTTGCTGAACCTTTGCACTGACTGAACAACAACTTAATAGCCAAGAAGACAAAATGCTGTTTTTTTTTTTTTTTGCCAACATGGCAATTTCAAAGTCAGTGGAAGTGTTTCTGATATTGTACAAGAATTAATGGAGTAAATGTCTCCTTGTGAATGAAAGAAAACAAGCCCTGATATCTCCAGTGACTCTGATTGTGTGCAGCACACGTAATGATTGATCTAGAGACCGCAACAGTCGGCATTAAATCACTCGTGGTAGTCAACCACTAGAAGAGCCTGTCTTCAATTCTCTTTCATGGCGTCAGACAATAAAGACGCATGCACGCGTGTACACGCACACACATATCCGTCAACATAGCTGCAGAACAGATGCCTGAGCGAAGGACCTCATGGGAATACATGTGCTATTTTCTAAAAATCTGGGAAGAAAAAGAGCATTTCTTTTCTGCCTCCATCCTTGTCCTCTGACTGTCTCTTACATCCCGTCTACATATTTCTGGATTTCCACTTTTCACCCTGGAAAAACTCTTTTCATGCCCTCTAACTTTTACTCTGTCCTTTTTTCCTCTTTCTCTCGTTTCTCCCTCAATTTTTCTCTGTCTCTCTGCCAGTTCAACACGTACCCACTCTTCTTGTTATGAAGCCAATTAGTGTAACTGAAATAGTTTCCATAGCGACAGAGGTGCTAATAATAACAGACACCCCCACAGCAAGGGCTGGTGAAGAACACACACACGCGGACGGTGCATACACATGTATGCATGCACAAACACATTGCATGAAGAGGAACATACAGTGGATAACAACTAACAAAGACAAGCCTTTCACCAATTTAATGTGTATGTACATATCTGTGTATCTATGAAAGCCTCTGTGATTTAACAAAATGGTAAAAATATACATGTATTCAGACATGTTTTGATTTGTTAGTAACACTACTATTTGCATGTAATATCATCGCCTGTTCATAGACTATTAATCTCATAATTGGGTATAAAAAACACCTCTTGGCCCAATGCTTGATCCATAAACTCCAGTGCTGATTGGCCTGTTTTTAAGGCCATAACACAAATACAAACAAGCCGAATTTAAAGATCTGGTACTGACGAAGACCAAGTGATCATGTTGCCTCACACATGTTAAACGTTGCAGAAATGGCAACAGCTGATGGCTAGCTTGTTCCCCACAAGCTTAACATTCTGCGCCTGGCTGAAAAGAAATTAACTGGTCAATATTTGTACTCCAAAGAACATTACAGGCAGATGAACAGAGCAAACTAGCTACCCATTTTCATGCCATAGTGAATCTAATTAAGCAGTCTCGTCATGCCCTGAGTACAAACTGAGAATGTGTCTGATGTCTGGTACGGTAAAAGTTTGCTTTGCTTCGTTTTTGCTCTGGTGCTTTGAGATTCTGCTCTTTTGCTTCTAGAGGACAAAAAAAAAAATTAAAATATTGATAAATAGCCAAAAACAGTAATTGGTTGAAATCGGTAATTCACTGAGCTGAACAGTCAAGCAGATACTGAATCAGCCGAACAGCTGCTAATAAAGTTAGTCCAAATAGAGCCAATGTGCCGAACATACCACAAAAACTACAGATGATGTACTATCAGGGGAAAATGTGTCAGAAGCAGCTAAAACTCCTTTCATGCTCCAGTGCGCCTTCAGACTTTCCTTTAACCAACTCAATTGATATTAACAACAATGAACACATTGTTAGACACATTAATGAGAATTTAATATCAATTCTCTTTGTTTGTCTGCTTCAGGGTATCATTGCTAAAATCCCACTTCTGTGATATTTCTATTCAATGCCGGCTCTCCTAGGGACCGTTTTCTTTTCAGTGCTATTTCTAGGGTGAAGATCGGTAGGGCTATAAAAGCTATTGATCAAAAAAAAAAAAAAAAAAAAAAACATCACCTAGTCCTGACTGCTTGGAAGCCAATCTTTTAAAGGTTGCAGTTGATTATTTTTCTGAGCCCATTGCTCATATTCTTTTCATATTCAAGTCTTCAGTCAAATTTATTTTCCAGAGGAAAGCTGCCTATTGTTAAAGACTGGACCATCTACTGCATATAACCACCACTTTATCTCCACACTCCCAATCCTTGACAGGATTCTCAAATATAAGATTAACTCCTAATTGAAGTAGATTGAAAATTAATTCCTAATTTAGCATGAAAGTCAGGTCCAGCAACATTGATGGCTGCTTTGTGCAGAGAGCTCCACTGATTTGCATATTGTATTTGTATAAACGTTGATCAGGTTTAAGAGCTTCATAAAAAGTATGTTTGTTGACACAGAAAAGTATTAATGGTGCTTTATGGACAACCCTGGTGTGATTCACCCTGGTTGAATTTCAGCCTGTGTTTTTTGAGATAACATCAGGAAGGACATGCGACTTGCATGCAGACAATACACTACTCTACTCAGCTGTCCTTTCTCTGAGTCAGGCTTGTAGTGTCCTCGAAACTGCCTTTCAACAGCTACAGCCTTAAATGTGTGATCTAATGCTTTATAACAACAGCAAATACGTACTCATGAGACCTCCACATTGGAAAAGGACTCAGTAAAAGAGTGTTACAAGTGTTTGGGTATGTTGGATGATGAGTGTACTCTGAAAATCTGATGTTAAAATACTGCTTTCTCTACACGTTGTTCATATTCTTTCATAGCTCCACTTTTTCATTGATCTATGTGAAGGCGACAACACGTTTTCACCTTTATTTCACAGCTCTTTAGATCCTCTAAATCCTGGAAGCGACGGGAATACATTTTGGCAAGTTAAAGTTGGATCAAAACCAGCCCCAACAAAATTAGTCAAGTTAGACTAATTTCCTACTTTTGGATGCTTAATAAATACAAGCGCTTGTGTCGTGGCCATCATTAAGTCTGCAGAGGCAGCATCAATGAGTTCTTTTTATTTACAAAGTCACACTGAGAAAACTCTCCTGAAAGTGTTACTTTCTAACTTTTGTACCTTTGTAATATATATTTTAATCTGAAGGAATTTCTTGGTTAAATAAATAAAAAAAAAAAGTGGCATATGACAGAAGGTGAGGCCAGGCAGCACTAAATCCCCCAGAGTCTGAAACCACTCTTCTGTTCTGTCAGAGCAGAGACAGTCAGGAAACACTGCAGGTTCACACTCTGTACTCTGAGCAGACGCCAAGAATTTCTACCAAGAGATTCAATGTCCTGTAATACTTTTGAAAAACAGTTTGCAATATTCCTATCTTTCTTCAATGAACATGGATAGCACCTGTGGGCAGAATGCATTCATTTGGGTGTCCTTTGGGAAACTTTGACCAATCATCAGCAACTGGTCTGCTGAAACTCAAACAGAGAAATGCTGCTGTTTGCACATAATAAAGTCTGGGATACACTTTAAAATATAAGATGTTGGTCTAAATGAGACTTAAACTATGGTAGGACCTGCAAGCATGTCCTGTATATCTATTGGACAGGATTAAAATCAATGATTAGTGCTTGCAATATAAAAATCACCCAAATTTCCCCAGGGAAATAAATCCTGAGCAAGTGGGGCTAGATGGAGGCTTCAATATTTGTGTCATTCATCTTAAGATTTCCCTTGCATGTCGTCTAGTCCCTTCCTCGATGTTTTCCTCTCCACTCTATAATGTATTCCAAAAGTGGTTTTCTCTGTTGAGCATCTTTGAGAGATCAACAGACAGACACTGGAGAGGCGAGAGTAGTTAAAAGAGAAAACGAGAGAAGAACGCCGTTGAGGGACAGAGGGAAGAAAAATCATGGTTTCGAGGGAAAGACGTGAATTTGATAAAAGCAGAGGAAATGTTTTAGGTGAGAGGCCGAGATGCTTTTATTGTGCTTTGATGTGGTGAATAAATGGCATCATAAACAAACAGAGTGCCTTTAAATTGATTTGACTTGAAGGTGTGGAGTAAGAAAGGAAGAGGCAAAAGAGAGAAGGTGGTCTCCCGACGAGTGAATGACGCACAAAGCAGACTGAGATCATACTGACAAGCAGCAAATAGACATCCCTCTCACCTTATTTCAACTCCACTCAGTCCAACAGCCTGCAGGAAGAGAAAAAGCAAAAACTTTTCCAGCCACAGACGACACTTTATCCAAAACTGATT
This sequence comes from Argyrosomus regius, assembly GCA_946959425.1. Classification (NCBI taxonomy): domain Eukaryota; kingdom Metazoa; phylum Chordata; class Actinopteri; family Sciaenidae; genus Argyrosomus; species Argyrosomus regius. The sequence continues at coordinate 17,061,729 of OX336889.1, read as the reverse complement.
GGAGTTCATCGCCTGTTGTTTAATTGACTTTTGTTACTGTGGCTGATGGGAGACTTTTTTTTTTTTTTTTAAAGATATTTTTTTGGCCTTTTCAAGCTTTTATTGTATAGAGACAGCTGAAGAGTGACAGGAATGTGGAGAGAGAGATGGGGAATGACATGCGGGAAAGGGCCGCAGGTCGGATTCAAACCCTGGGCCGCTGCGGCAAGGACTGAGCCTTTGTGCATGGAGCGGATGCTCTACCAACTGAGCTAACCGACAGCCCTGATGGGAGACTTTCTGCAAAGATCTGGATCTGGAATGTTGCAGGTGTCAACCAAGCGGCAACCTCTGTGGCTGGGAAATGAAGCCAACGTGGAAGTCTTTGCCGATATTTAGATTAGCTGGGAGGTGGTGGTCGGAGGTGCGGCATATTTTCTGCCTTTAAAACGGCGCTTCAGACACCTATGCTCTGTCCATTCTTTATACTGTCATTGGTGTGAGCAGCTGACCCACTGCAGAGCCTTGATGGATCAAAACATCATTTAAAATGAATACTGGGCTTCCATATGAATGCTCACTCAACTTTAAGCACATTTTATTGTGTATTTATAACTAAACTTCCTCTGGAAGTCTCTCCCCAAACATATATGCAACTGCACTGACCTACCCACTTTCAAACACTTGATAAAAACACACATTTTTAAAGCTGCTTTTAATGTTTAACTTGTTTTGATGATTTTAAGTAAAGTTTCTTTGAGTATTTACCAGTACTCAAATAAAATACTATACTACTTTGCATTAACTTAACTTCACTGTCAGCTGCATCCATTCAGCATCTCTGCTGGCAGGCATTCAAACTGGCAAAATAAAGAGTAAGAAGTAATCTATAAATTCATGTCACAAAAAAGAGGAAAGAATCACCAGCAGAAGCCTCTTAGAGATTAAATGAAATGAAGCTTATTCTCACAGGGTCAGTGTTTTATAGAAGAGAGTACACATTATGCCCAGAGCCATCACACAGTTCTTCACTTCCACCAATATGATTGTAGAGCTGCTGTGGTGACAGCTTGAGGAAATTGTCTGAATCCTATTTTCAGGAAGAGTCCCTTGACGGCTCTGCAGCAACTGGAGCTCAGACACAAAGCAAAAACAGATTTACTATACCAAACAGACTCAATGTGCTTATCCACGTGAAAAATAGTGGCCTCTTCAGTTAGACTGCAGCTTAAAGACACTTACCCTACTACCCGACACTACCCAAAAAATAGACCTGACCCATTGCAAATTAGCACATTATTAATATGGCAGGCAGATGATACCAAAGTGCACTCAGTCTGATAAAATTACGGATGAATATTGAGGGTGTATTCAGTCCAATTTTCAACATAAAAGCATGAGAAAACACTTTCATTTTATTGATCAGGAATCCTGAAATTGCAAAGGGTTGTGAACCTGTATGTAGCCTGTATTTTGTGGTCATATTTCTGAATTGTTTTTTTCCTTCCTCTAGTAGAGGAAGTTCAAAATAAGCCGTCCATCTCCACTTTCTCTCTGTAACTTCCTTCATCGACTCCTTTTTACCCTCACTCCTGACACTTTATTTCTTGCTCGCTTCATCTCACCCATGTTGATGTGAATTTACTGGTGAAAGGAAAGGGTGACAGAGTCAGGGAGGGAAAAGGCTTTTACTCCTGTGCTGCCTCCCAGAGGGGCGGTCAGCTTTTACCCCTGGACCAGCAGTGGGGCTCAAAAGAGTGTCAAAAGACTGTGAAAACACAAACACGCATGCACACACATTCAGGTATATACATGTGCAAAGGAACACACAAGATGGAGAACACAGACTGTGGGAGTACACACAGACCAATTTTGCACAAACACAAAGACACATTGCTTATTCACACATTTTTTCTGTTACATCCTGCTGTATTTTTCTCTTTCATCAGCAATGTGGCCTCTTCACAGCCCAATCACAACTACAATTCACAAGAGCAAATCACAAGGTCACGTGTGCAACGGCTGATCGAAATGAAACCTGTTATTTGATCACTTGTGCTGCTTCCTTGCTGGTCAAACAAAGTGGTATTTGATTCTGCATTAAAATAAAAGAAAATATAGCACAATAAAGTAAAAATATGTATAAAGTATTATGTGTTACATAATTTCATCTGGTAATCTTAGCTCAGGACATACTGACATTCTGCTAATAATCACAGCCCTTTGTTGTCTAACTGTTAGAGAATATATAATCATAATATTAACATTATTCAGAATTATTTTGATACATACTACTGTCAGAGAATGTCACATATTTCGGCAACCTTGCAGAAATGTCAAAAACTGCAGTTCCTCAAATGGCCTCTTGAGGCTGACTACAGAACGAGTCAATCTCCATAAGCCCCCATGTTAAAATGTCCACGTGTCCACAATGCTTCATGGACACACACATGCAGAAATGATGGCCTTTCCGACTTACCGAGGATGAAGCAACTTGTAGAAAAGTTGGAACTTTCTGAACTCATACTGAAAATAGATCCACACACCTACACTCAAGAAGACTCAATCGGTGCTTTCTCCTCACTTCTTCTCAGCATATATACGCCGTATTTAAGGCTGCATATACTGCATGTGTGTGTGTGTGTGTGTGTGTGTGTGTGGGGCGAGTACATGATCTTTGACACGAGGCGCTGAAAAGAATTTCATAATGAAAAAGTGCTCGCTAACTCACAAGGAGCAAAAAGAAAAATGGCAGAAACCTCCACATGCACACCCACACAGATCATACACTCATCACGGGTATACACACACACACACACACACACACACACAGAATATACAAAGCAACATTGATAGATAGATAGACATGAAGAGAAAGAGAGATAGAGATGAAGAACCATGTTTAGAGAAATTGCCTCTGGCTAAGGTTCAGGCAAATAGGCTCTGTATTATGTATGATGCTGTATGATGTATTAGAGGGCTTCTGTACACTTTAATTATTTTTCACCCCAGCTGAATTATATGTCGCTGTTCCTGTTACGTCAAAATAATGTACTCGACTTGACAAACGCTCTACGAGTCACTCCTACCTCCAAACGCACACACACATAATTTCCTCATTGCCTTCATCCTCCTCTCTCCTGTTTTATGGCTCTATCCTTGATGGCAGAGAGCATAACATTTAAAAAAATCATATCACTTGACAATTAATTTCTAGGGTGGAAAAAAAAAAAATACTTTCAGCCTTCATCAGAGCCCCGTGGCTGAATAATCTCCGCACATGCTGATGAGAGGGTGGCAGAAGAACAAAAATATTCTGTCCGCTGTGGCCAATTATTAAGCACTGACGTTCCATTATTCTGGTCTCGATTTGGTGGCGGCGGCCCTACAATTTCTGCTTCCTGTCTTGAATAACACATCTTCACTTCCCATCGCCCCCACATCGACACGTCTAAGTGACAGTTGCCACAGTGATAAACAGTGTTGAGGAGGAACAACAACGTGATGGAAAGACAGATAAGAACAGCACAATGCACTTCATTCATTCTCCTCACTCTATCTCTCCGTCACCATCGTCCATTGGTCTCATTATCTACATATGTCTGTTTTATCCATGTTTCTGCAGCAATCTTAAAATTTATTTCAATTTCTTTTTTTTCTCATTTCGGTCCCTCTGCCTCTCCCACCCACTTGTTCTATTTCTTGCCTCGATCAATCTATCTCTCTCCGTCTTGCCCAGATATATATTCGAGTCCAGGATTTTAATGGTAATTACATTGGTGTGTGTCTTTGTCCATGTGCATGTGTCTGTTAAATGTCAGAGCTATCTTAATGATTTCTATGATATGTCTGAGGGGGTCTAAAGGCTAATGAAGAGACTGCGTGGTGGTTCTGGTCGTTAAAAGGGGACCACCTCTGTGTGTCTATGCCATAAATTGGTATTGGTCCACGGGGGTCCACTGATTACACTAACTAACACACATTCACACACACACACGCTCACTAACCCTGTGAGCCAAATAATATATTAAAATAATTAAAAAAAAAAAAACCTATACCAGATTGATGGAGTGGAAGATTCGATCTGAATTAGATTGCTAAAAAGATGGGAGAAAGATAGAAGATAGAAGAAATGTGGAAAGAGGAGATGATGAGAGTTGATGCAAGAAATTACAATTTCCTTCTCTACGCTACTACTTTTTGGTCACTTGGGGGCAGCAGAAACAAGCTATGAATACAACACTGATATATCGTCTCCTTTTAAACTGATACGTTAAACTTTTTACACATCCAGCAGTTACAGAGCAACCCTATCATTCATTTGAAGTCTAGTAGATGAATAGTCCAATATTCCCTCTCTTATAGCTCCGTTTTTGGTCTCCACCAACTCCTGAGGGAAATATCTGTCTCTTTAGCTGATAAATGCCCCACCATGTTCACCACCTAGTCACTTACCTGTGTCTGGTGTCTGCTGTCTGGTGCTGAGCAGGTAATGTACAGTAGGGAAGCAGCAATTATCCGATTTGACTGTTTAACTTGTTTAAAATGTGACTGTTTGACTGAGCGGTTTACGTAGAATCAGTGAAGCAGTGTTGAGTTAAGAGTTGGGATTTTAGTGTATCGTACAACAACATAGCAAAACTGCTAATGTGATTTTAGACGTCAGTAGTGCAGTGAATGCAGTAAATCGTGAAACCGGAGCTTTTCCTATCGCAAACTCTATAATCGCTGCATCCCTAGTGTACAGTTGGTTTTTAGAGTTTTTTCACTGAAATCAGCTGCCGAAAACGACACCATTGGAGTGGTGAGTGTGAACCAACAGTAAAGTTGTGGTTCGAACAGTTAAACAATCAACTGAAAGTCACTTTGAAACTCTGTAAAGACGAGGAGAGCTGCAGATTCAGGTGATAATTCTCTGTAGGTTCATCACTAATAGAGTCACCTTTCACATTGTTTTCAAAAAACAATAAACAATTAAATAACTTAATACTTAACTTAAAATATAAGTTATTTAAGTTTCTGCTTAAATGTTTTAATTTGGGTTTGAATTCATCGTCATCAAGTCTTTCATCTTCCATATACAGAAGCAATAATAATGCAGTATAATGTAATATTTCATCATCTGTCACCTGGTATTTTTCCCTCCACTCCAATCAAGTGAAAGAGAAACAAGTGATTCTTGAATATAGGCTGTAAAATGAGGAGACTGAGATGAACGAGGTAAAGAGATAGAAAGACACATGGGAACAGGCCTGTTTATAGAGTCAAACACTGAAATTAGGTGATTACACATTAGAGTGAATCTGCAGTCTGCACTTATGTGCATGTTAACAGTTTTATATTATCTTATATTATTATCTGAACTGAGGGAGATTTTGCTCCAGTGTTTTACATAATTGCAACATAACTTGCCCTCAAACTGTGCTGCTATGAGTGGAGCATAACAAAGGACATAATATGCTGGTGGTATACTGATTTGGGGAGTGTGGAGGTTCATTCTTGACCTTGAGACTCACTGATTTCATGAGATACAGTCTTTTCATTATTTTTTACCCACTATATATATATTATATAATATTTGTAAAATTGGTGGAAACCTCCTTGAGAAGCTGTTCACCTCCAAATGCATGTTTCTTGTGTATTTTCAGTTCAAAAAATGCCCTCATGTAATTAGAAATCTGTTATTCTTTTTACCTATTAGTACATACATGCTTCAGTATAATGCACGCAGAAAAATGAAAGCTATCAAGAGCTGCTGCTTTTCACCTAGATTTTCATTAGAGGCTCAATGACACAACACTGTGTATTCAAACTCAAAAAACATATTCTCCTCTCCTCTCTCCCTAATCCTGAGTGATCCTGTTTTCTGACTGATTAGAACAGCGACAAAACATGACTTTTACACATATAGTCTCTGTTGTTTTTAATATTTGGCCGCCATGAATATCAATGACAAAATATAGTGCATAAGTAGGCGTGACACGCGTGGTAAATAACTTTAGAATACTTATTCAGCTTGTTCAACACTGATAGATATTTGGGGGTTTAAGCAGTCCAATAACAATACATTTTTTACATAAACACATAAAATAAACAATCGTTTTTAACATGGATAAAATTTTTTATTTTAAACTGACCAATATAAATACTACACTGTACATTTTATAGTTTAATAATCACCTTGTCAGTGCTCTTTTGTATGAAAACTACAGTATGTACCACAGAAACACTGTTTCTAAACGACATTGCAATGTAATTAGGTATTTCTGTACTGTAATTTCTTGCCAACACATACACTGATACGATACGTCTGCAATACACTGATATCTGCAATATATTGCTTTATTGGTATTTATCGGTCTAGCTGTAGTTGTGATATCCGAGTTTCTAAGCTGATTCTAAAAAACAAAAAGAGAAGTCAACCTCCAAGGCTTATATGCTAATGTGTGCAAAGGGCTAAAATAGATTTTACATAAGCAAATCAGAGAGCAACGTGTCACCATATTTTGCACGAAATGCAAATACATTTGCAAACTATGAATAGCTGCACTGTGTATTTATCTGATCTGCTGGTTGCACTGGACCAGTCCGGGAACACGTGTATCTTTGCTCACACTATATGGCCCTGCAAAACAAACTGTACACATGCACTTGGTGAATAAAGCCTGATTCTGATTCCTACCTCATAAAATATCAGTTTCAGTCTTTTGGCAGCTGAACACCAAACATTCATACTGAGTGCTAATTTAGAAATTGAGCATCTAACTTAAAAAGCTCCAGAAATGTATCTTTGTATGCAAACAGTGTAAATATCTTCGCAGGCAGTTTTCTCTCATAAAACCACTCCCTAGATATTCAAAATCACAGCTGGAACATTGTTCCATCACAACTTTAATTCCCCCAGCGGCGCTGTGGTGCGTTCCAGCCCATTTCCACCACTGACAACAGTTGATAAAACAGCTGTTGCACCATTATGATTAAAATCGACCATTAAACTGTATGAAGCAAACAAAGCTGCATGGACTGGTTCCAGGCAAATGTCGTCTTGACATTGACAGCTGAAAATAGCCTGGGTTGTCTGAATTTTCGAGGGCCATAAAAACATTTTGCACCTGTCCTATGTGCTGTTAAAGCTTTTGTCATTAGCTGCTTGATGTTGGCTCTCATTGAAAACAGAAACTGGAGGTGGAAGGAAGCAAAATACAATAGTCGTTGTGGGAGGCAATAATGCGTATGACGTCATTTAGGCTTGAACTTGAGGTTGAAACGGTCACTGAAGCAGCTTTCTGACTCTGGTGCTAATGTGGAACTCGTCAGACGAACGAAATCAAACAACGTGGAACACGTTCAAGCTGCTATGAGCAAGCGTTGAGAAAAACAGGGATTAAGAAACTGGCAGTGCATTCATTTTTATCACAGGGTTCAATGCATTTGAATGCACACAAGATGAACGCCAGTGCTGAGGAACGGTGTTGTTTAAAAGATAAGTAAGAGAAGAAGGATGGATCGAGAGAGAATGATGGAGAGGAGCAGATTTAGAGATTCATAGAAAAGGAGAGAGAGACAGACGCAGTGAGGGGAGAGGAAATAAGACAGATGGAAGGAGGAGGAGAGATATGAAAACAATAATAGAAAGTGGGGGGGAAATGAGAAAAAGATGGAACATATGCAGAGAAAGTTGGGGTAAGAGGAAGAGGGAGAATGAGGCATATCAGGCAAAAATAAATTAAGACAGAAGGAAGAAGTCAAGAAAGAAAATATGAAAAAGTGAGAAAGAAAGCGAGTCACTGAGAGGAAAAAGTGCAGAAACCGGGTGGACAGAAGGAGAGACAGCGAGAGGAGCTAAAGGCAAGAATAGGGGAGAGATAGTGGTCCTGATAGATGAGTAATGTCAGGTTAATTTCCTGAGGAGCAGAACAAGACAAAGCCCATTTAATTTCTGTCATACATACACACACATACACATACACCGGAAGTGTACTGGGTGTTAGGTATATTGTCTTGATAAAAGATTTCAGAGCCACAGAGTGTGGTTAGAATAGATAACATGTCATCTCATTCCCATCTGATTTAATGAAACAGGCCTGCTGTTTAGCATGCTGCCTTCTCTGTGTGTGTGCGTCTTCCTGTGTGTGTTTGTTTGTGTCTGCAAGACCGTGGGTTTGCACACGTGTGTGTCTTAGCGTGTGTGTCTGCTTACCATGCTCAGCACAGGTGCCAGCAGCTTTAAATGCATTTGATCCGAGGCATAAATGTGATTTTGTCAGCATAGTAATGAGGCTCCATAACAAAATATCATGATAAAATGACATAATGTGATCATGATTATTATATTACAGGACATTTGTGTTTGCTTTGTCTGTGCCTTGCTTTTTTATTGTGATCTATGTATGCAGCTGCCAGCCTGTCTTTCTGTCTGTCTGCCTGTCTTCCGAGATGCGTGTGCATTTTATGTGACTTGCTACTGTTCTCGAGCCCCTTTTCTCAAGGGAGCAATACAATTGGTGGTTTAATCAATGGCCACCTGTCTGCTATTGGCTGATCAATGCCAAAGTAAACATTAAGATTAGCTCTTTGGAAGAAGCAGATAATTGACTATAAAGGCTTGACAGCCTTTATACTGTAAGTGCATGCTGGGAGAAGGACACAAAGACACAGATGGACGCAGGGCAGCAGATGGAGAAATAGATGGACAGAAACAGACTGAGATGGAGGAAGTGAAAGAGGAACCAGAGAGACAGGAAAGAATTGTGAAAGAAACCACACAGATTGTGGATCATGGAAAGGTTCAGTGACCTTTGGTTAACTGGCTGGTTTAATTAATTAACCCAGCTTAACACTTCAGAGTAACACCCTGCCTAACGTGGGAGACAACTGACTGCAAGATCTAAGCATGCAGCAAACATGGCAGCTACTGTACTTCAATCTAACAACCCAGCTCTCCCTCTATTTATATCAAAGAAATTCTGCGGTATATCCTATCTGATCACAGGACAAGTAACTTCTTGTTAGACTATAATGCAAAAACACGCTACCGCAAACTTGCATCAACTGAAGAATACGCTGGCGTAAACATAATAAAATAAGAATGCAAAAACAGTTGTTTGCAACCCTTTCTCCTGAAAATCATGTTTATATACTACTAATTTGCAAAAGCAAATGCAACATAATGTGAATATTGTTGATATGTTTGTAAGTAACATACAGTATTTGATAAGTAGCACTTGGTAAAAGTCAGGCAAAGATCATAGTAAATTATAAAAAGTTTGAAGCATGAGAGCGGACATGTTTACTTTACATTACTGTACATTAATGTTTCATCAAAACCATCAAAGTCCTGCGCTTTGTTCGCCCACCATCCATTCAAACTACTTTGTTATGACTTGTGCACGGTACATGAATGTAGCACTTCCTACACTAGAGAATATGTTGCCAGGGGGCACAATAAAAGCAGCAATTTAGTTTCACAACAAAATGTAATTGGGAAAACAAATTAAGAGTATATGGCTGTAATTTCTAGGAGACCTGGCTGGTTTGTGACACTTTGGATTCTTGTGCACATTTTGCCATTTTGAACACTGAGTTTCTCTCGTTATAATGACAAGTTGGACAGAGACATGAAGAGACATGAAGCAATGAAAACACCACAGCAGAAAAATGTTTCAACCGTTGATTTAACACAAACATCGGCTTTTTCTCTCTCTTAAGTTGAAGTTCAGACAATCTTTCAGGGAAAAAATCATTTGTATAATTGTCCCTTTCCCCTCAAATACATATTTGTGTAAGAAATGTAGGGGTTAATAGTAAAACAAATATAAATAAATACCCAACAAAGTAATGTTGGTTTTAAATGATGGTTTTAATCACGTAAACAAAAGGAGCTACTGTGCCGTCGCCGAACATTTGATGACAAAATCAGGTGTTTATAAATTAAAGTGTGTTTGATGCAAGGTAATATACATACAAATTGAGGACTACAAATTGAGGACTACAAATTGAGGTAGTCGCACTAAAAATGTGAAAAACTGAGAACTTGAGCAAGTATTGAGTTTGCTGCATCATAAAATCACTGGAGGAGGATAATACGCCGCTGTTCAGTTTCAAATGCTTCATTGTTTTATCTGTCGGGGTGCTGACTGTGTGCTCTTTCTTTTTTTTAAGCTGCTGACAAGCTCTAAATTGAGTTTTCATCATTTTGTCTGTTTTTTGCGTCACAGTCAGCAGACATTACATGAACTTTAAACGTTATTTTCAACAGACTCGGCAAGTACTGTGATATTGATCCAAAATTGATTTTGCGAGGCAAAATTACACATATTGACATTTTATTCTACAGCAGTCTTCAATACATCAAGACAACATTCAGTCTTCTACTCCACAAAAAAAAAGGCAGCTCAATGAGGGCTGATTGTCTTGCCAGGAAGATGCAAAATTATTATGTTTCAATTTATTTTGAAGAAAGGTCAGAATTATGAACAGTAAAAACACTTTACCATTCAACACTGACAGCAGAAGCCTTATTAAAACTTATTTAACGATGTGAATAGCAGGAGGTTTACTGTTGATGCACTTAGAGCATGGTAATGAGGTGTTAGAAGCAGTAAAAAAGCTAGATGACTGTAAGGCGTGCAGAACTGATCACATTACTGCTGCTGCATCTTAAATATGCCCGTCAAAAACATATTGCACACCTTAGCAACTGATTTACTGTCCATCATACCTGACAGTCTCAGTGCTAATAATCTCACATAAAATATAAAAACAGGTTAAATTAATACAACTGCAGGGTCATAACCCAACAAATTCACAAATGCTGATCAATTTTTCATGCTTTGGCTTTCAAAGCAAGCCACGATGTGCATCTTTTCTCTAAAATAAAACATTGCATTATTTTTGTGTTGTGTACCAAATGTGAGCAGACTTCCCATCATGCATTGGTTTCTTTTTTGTAGTTTCAAGAAAGCATACATAATGGAAATTTGTTTAGTCTTTAGCACATGTTGAGATGTAAATGATAGAAAAACAATGTTAGTTACGCATAATGTAACAAAAGTGTCTCCAACATCCTTCATATTAAATAAAGAACTGACTCTTAAAGAAAATTTAACCCTAACACTGTCTGCGTCGCTCAAAAGGTGTTGAACCAACTTAAAATGTTGCACATTGATCGATCCATGCAGGTCAAATGGGGGGTGTGTTGTACACTATCTGACTGAATGCGTTACCTCCACTCTTGTGGAACAATCGTAACAGGTCGTGTGATCTTGTAATTAATCATGTTTTGTATGAAGGGGATTTAGTATTATTCTCTCCCTGCAGTGATGGTGCTCAGCATATGCTCGCTATATGGTGCCAACCTCAACATCAGACCTATTGCCAAAAAGAGTAATATAATGCTAATTATATGTAAAGAGGATAAAAGCTGGAATCCAGGAAGGTCTAGTACCTTAATTATCATTTTAGACTTAATGGACAACAGAAATTTATCTTGAAAATGTTGCTTGCGCTAAAATCTCACTGCTGATATTAATGTCTGGATGTTCACAGCATACTGTATGCTCCTGTATACTTCCCACCTGTGGTGCAGCTATAAAAAGAGCAGCATGCAAATACAGAACACACTTACAATTATGCCACAAGGGGATTATAGTGTGCGTGAAGATTTCTGTGTGATAGTATTATGTTCGTCGAGCATGAATGCACCCAGCACTGAAAAAGAAACAAACAAACCAGATGTATGTGTATTGCTGAATTGAGGTGAAGCTGGTGTAGGAGTTAATTTAATTATTTTGACAATGAATAACTGATGAAGATTATGATTTTACATGATTGCTGGTTACTTTTTTTCTTTTTAGTCATATCTTTAGTTTTATCTTTCTCCTTAATGGGTTTTAGATCTGGAAATCACATGTATTGTATGATCCTTTGTTAGCAGCCCATCTGGATTCAGTTCTGTAGTTTATTTTTCATTTGATATCACAGCCCTCAGAAGGCATTTCATTTATTCTTCTGTTTTCCTCTACTGGGTCAAAAAGGATTAGCCAAAGCTGGAACACATTAGCTAGGTTTTATCATATTTAGTCTCCTTCACAGCGGCACCTGCGATTATTTTCTACATGTTGTGTAAAAAACAGGATGATTATTTTCAGTTTGGCTCCTGTTGAATTCAAATTTCACTAAACACTCAAATTTCACTGAAACTACCTGAAATATTGATTATGTCAGTGTGAATACATTGAGTATTGTTTAAACATCAAGAGAGAAAAGACTGATCAAGAGAGGCCCACAAGGGCCCTAACATACAGTAAGAGAAAGGACACAAAGCAAAGAGATGGACAGAGCGTCAACATCACCCTGACATTTTGGCTGCAATCAAGCAGCCATGAATGACACATTAGAGACACACGCTGTTCTACACGCCTGTCGAGTGGTTCGGCAGTTGCATACTTCGATGTGGATTGCAGTCTAGCCCCCGAAACATGACATGTCAAGACATTTCACAGGACAGATTGCAATTATGAGAAGTTCAAGAGTATCTAGTTGTCAAGAATTGCGTTTGATACGTCTGCAAGCTTAAAAAATGGAGATATAAAGAATAGACAGTGTGAGAGAGAAAGACAGTGAATGGAAGTAGGAGAAAAGCTGTGAGAGAGAGAATCAAACATGACAGTTTAATATGGAGATGCCACTAGTTAACATTTTTTTGGTCCATGAGCTGCCAAGTTGCATCATAGACGAGCAGTTGGCAGAGACATGAAAAACTTCAGTGCCAGTCAGGATGAAAGGCGTTCATGTCTAAATCAGGGCCACCTGCGGGTCGACAGAGGCTAGACAAAATAAACTCTGTGAAAGGATTTTTTTGAAGTTGAATAAATCACCATTTACCCCTGGTTAGTTTCAACTAGTGGCCACTATTTCTCTTTGTTAATGTAGTTTGTCTGGATTTGCTGTTATGGTGTCTGAAACTGCTGCTTTTAACTCATCAAATTATTTTTTAGTTTTCAGTGGTTCTTTGCTAATCTGTTAGCTGTCCCCTGTTTCTTTGAAAACTCGCCTAAGTGCTATGACGCTAGGATGGTTTTCTGCTGGCAAAGTCTACTAATTAGCATTCAGCATAATATGCAGCAGTGGTTGTAAATTTAATTTATTTACTTCAAAATGAAATTACTTTTTGATGAAATGTTCAATTTATTTTGATATTTTGTGAATACAAGTCACCTTAATTAGACTTTGAACAAAATTTCTCACTACACCTGTTAACGTTATTAAAGTGCAAAAAGAAGCTTTTTCCCAGACAAAAGCAATTCGCTGTTTTTAAATTATTTTCTAAATCTAGCAGGAATGCAATTTAAGATTGATTTTCAAAAATGAACCTAAACAAAAGAAGTGAGGAATCAATATCTTCCAGTAACATAGCTGCAATTTCAATTTCGGGCACTTTAATAAAGCAGGTGCAATGAAAACAAAAGCTACATCTTACATAACTAACATAGCTTTAACTCACGTGTACGAAGAATGTGTTTTCACAGCTGCACAATGAATGATGTGATTAAAATGACACATCACTGCAGGTTAACTTCACAAATGTATAATATTTTAGATTTTGAATGTCTGTATGGTTCATTTATTTTGACTCAGAGCTACAACAAGAAGCCAACCTCAGCCTGGAGCTGTGTGCGATTTCATGATATACTTATCAGAGAAACATCATGCCTCAATTTCACAACTCTTTCAACCATATAAATCTTTGTGTTATCACTGATACAACCATCATAACTGCATCAACATGCAGCTACACCCTGAGGCACTGACTTCTTAACAAAACACAATATAATGATGCTGGTGCTGTTCAAGCTCGTCTTTAGAGACACCTTCATGCAGCTCAAATGCCGATGGTGATGCCTCAATGCATTTGTCGGCTCGCTGCTCTACCTCCCATTCAAAATCTGACAAACTGCCAGAGCATGTGCTGAGCTGTAACACAGAGGAAGGTCTCCGTTTCCTCCCTGACATTTGGCCTGATGACTATGACAAACAACCCAACCCACAATATCAGACAAATCATACTTCAGCAACACGAGTGCGTCGGAGAGTGACGTGTCATCTGCAAAGAGTTAGAGAATGGTCAAATGGTGCAATTTTCAAGTTGTACTTCTAGAAAGTCTGGGCAGAACAACAGCAGTCATTGTACCATAATGACCCAAATATGATATTTAAATCTGGAAATTTCTGGAAAACTAGGCATTTATTGCATTAAGCATTATTTGGCCTGAATGTTGCTAAGTTATCAAGTTTCTTCAAGTCTGTTTATAGAGTTTCAGCCGTAAAAGTGTTTTTGTTTATAGAGTTTCAGCCGTAAAAGTGTTTTTATTTTAAGTCAGTGTACCTTTATTGAGTTTTTCACAGAGATGACACATACTGAATAGATAAGAAAATAGATGTTTTAAAATAAAAACAAAACAAAACACCAGTTGAAAAAGTAATGTGCATGTCCAAAGCAAACCCTCTTTCAATGGGCGAGAGTTAAATGTTCCACATAAGAAATAAAAGGCTGCCACACTGCATCAATTTTTGTGATGGATCCCAGAGGAGCGCACCTTTTTTTTTTCTATTTTGAGAAAATGCATGTCCTCATAAATCCACCTGCCAAGAGGAGAGGGGGCGGTCACTCTTCCAGTTCAAAAGAATGAGACACCTTGCCAAAAGGGTTTGTCAGGGTAACATCCTCTGAAGGAACACCAAAAAGTCCACGAAAACGGCACGGTCCAGCTATCCGACATGCAATCTCTGAATAAACTTCAAACATAGAGGACCAGAATTCTGTTTAGAATGGACCAAAATGTGGCTGGCAGGAGCTTGCTTGTATCTGTCACAGATGACCCCAGGGATTTTTGGGTTTTTTTTCCCCGTTGAAAGTGTCTCCCATACTGCAAAAATGGACCAGAGACCAAATTATATGTCAAGCAGCCAAGAATTACCATTGTCACTGTGATGAGGATCTCAAGCAGACAAACTGCCAGAGAAAATAACTCGGACGACTTCAAGAGCCGAGCTGACACCAGACAGAGTGAGTATGTGACTGATATACAAGCTGCATTCTGCATTAATGGAGGCATTCCGTGTTTCACATTTAGGATGAGGACTCTCTACTCGTGTCTCTTGAAAACAATCCACTGGGACTAGTCTGAAAGTGCTGGTGGTGCTGCGACTAAGAATTTGTACAGGCTCCATACGGGAACCTAATTTTTTGATGATATTTGTGGTGCATTTTGGCTTTATTAGATAGCACAGTCGAGAAGGGAGAATGACATTAGGTTTCAATAAACCAGAGACACTGCAGTCATGTGATATTCCTAAACCTACATTTTATTATTTTATTACTAATAAGGCTTTCTTGCATGAAATAATAGACAGATCAATGCATTTATATGCATATAAGTGCTTTTTATTCAGCATTTATAGTTAATTGTGTGAGTTAACAGTGCAGAATATATATAAGTATGTGCACATAAATCTGTTGGAATCTACATATAGTTTTATAGGTGAGGTATCTTGACAGTGTTTGGACAGTTTGGCGTGCCACATACAGCTCATTTTGACATTGACTGTCCATAGAGATCTCAAAGCTCATATTTCTCTTGCAGTTAACTGTCAGTCTCTCCACAGGGATATCTAAAAGCCACTCACATGTCTCAATGTATCCCTCTTGATGTAGCTGAGCTTTTAGAGTAAAAGGTACATAAGCCTGAGGGATGCTGACCTCTGTGCCTATGGAAAATTTTAAGAGGAAGTTTGAGTGCATGAACGTGTAGGTGTATGTGTGTGTGTGCGTGTGTGCGTGGGGGAAATGGAAGAAGATCAATGTCCATTATTGGTGTGAATTGGATCAGTAAGAGAGTCAGTCAACCAATATCTAAAAAGGTGGCTATAGAGTGATAAAAACACACCTACAATCAAGAGATGCATGTGCTTGTCACACACATGTATGCACCCACGTTAATACCCTCACATGGACACACACACACACACACACACTTGGAGTGGCTTGTCATTGAAATTTCTGTCAAATAGGAAAACTGGAGCATGTCAGAGATGCATGAAGGTCAGCACTACAAAGTGGCAACAGTGCAAGGATACATTGTGTAGGTGGACCTAACCACACACACACACACACACACACCTTTGCCTGCATGGGCATACACAAACCGAGTGTGAGCGAGTCGGAGAGAAAGGGCCACGCCCCTCTCTTTTAGTTCAATCCCACTGGGAAATCACATACTGACACCTCTTCCCTTGCCGTTCTTTCACCCACTTCCTCAGCTCTTTTCTTTCTTCTCGGCCTTTTATTCTCCCCTCTATTCAAGTCTCCATTCAGTAATGCTCTATTAGCACAAAGGAAGCACCGCAAATTGAATGGGACAGAAAAAGAATAGCAGTAAAACACACAAACAACCCCGGCAAAAACACACTGAGATATTAAAAGGGAAATGAAGAGTGAATAAAAAAGTGCACCTTTTTCACCAAGGTCGGGAATCTATCTATCTATCTATCTATCTATCTATCTATCTATCTATCTATCTATCTATCTATCTATCTATCTATCTATCTATCTATCTATCTATCTATCTATCTTCCTTAAATGTTGCTGTTTTTCGCAGTTGACAAACTGTCTATTACTCATGCTGCCTCTCTCTACTGCCTCTGCACTCATGTCCTTATCTAACTTGGCCTCGCTGTCCGTGAGCTACTGCAGTGATGAAGAGAAAACCATCTACTCTTTTTGTAAAAGGAGTGTGGGCAGGCCACCCACCTTAAGTTTTACATTTAGATTATACGTTGGCTTAGAAAACAGCGAAGAAATGTTCCAACTTTCTTTTCTTTTTTTTTAATTGGAGTAAACAAATGTTGTTTTTCTATGGCATAGGCGGTGGGAATGAAGGCGGAGACACAGAGGAGGAGTTATATATGTTTATTATGTTCTTTTTTTGAACTATGTATTGTCAGTGACATTCACATAATAGAGAAAAAATAGAAAGTAGAGTCCATGGTGTGCATACTATGTTATGCTATAATGCATCAGTGCAATGCATCAGCAACACTACATCTCTCTTCAAAATAATTCATAATAGTCTGAATTGGCTACTCCCAAACATAATGAAAGGACTTATTATCAGTAACTCATCTCCAGTTTTTCTCTACCAATTTTTTTATGACTAAAACATGTTTTGATCTGAACCACTTTTACTGTTACCACGGTGATCACTGCAGAATGTGTGGGAAGACAGAAATGTGGGTAAAAATCAGTTTTGACTAAAAAAGTTGAGACTGAGTATTTAAATGAGCAAACAAGGGACAAAAAGATAAAACTATACACCTGGTTTATATGTAAATATACAGTATGGCCACGTAGCAGTCAAGCTCACAACAGCTGTTCTCCAAGAAAGGAACTAAACTTTTTAAAACTATTTCGAGCTTACAGAGTTTGATGCACAGGAAACAGAAACAGATTTTAGGTGGTGTATCACTTTAAGAAATAGTTGCAGAAAAAACTTCTGCCTACATGAGGTGAAGGATGACTCATCAGCTGTTTCTATCTTCTGTTTTGCTCGAAGCGGTGAATTTGCCTTCCAGACTGACAAAGCAGCCTCACAATTTCATTTTTCTCATTGTGCTCAGGCATAGCAACAGTTGAATTACCTTGAAGCAGATGCCTTTACTGTAAAGTCAGGCTGTACAACAGATGAATAGATCGTCTGTCCTTCACTTATGCATACCAAAACAGCTTTTAATACCACACTGAATGAACACTTTTTAGACTTTCATTGGTCTTTGTGTGCAAAGTCATCCGTTCTGGAAATGTCCGGAAATTAAACTTAAGATACTGAAGAATTAAGAAATGTGACATGTAGTTGCTTTATCATGCTTCATTGTATTGCCTAGTTACAATGGGAGTTTCAAGAAGTGGCAAGTCACATCATGTAGTAGAAACAGGTTTGTATGCCCTCCCCCTATGGATTATGCCATGAATGCAATCATTTGTAAACTAGTTATGCCCATGGAAGCATGAGCTACTCATGGACATTACAAAATAACTTATAAATAAATAAATAATTACTGATTACTCATATACTTTATGTTGAAAAAAGGAGGGAGCTAACATATATGTGCAATCAACAGAGTTTCTCTACCCGATGTGGAAAGCAAAAATGTTCATTTCACAATCTTCAGTTTGGTCATGTGATTGAGCAAACACAAATGTTCATGATCACGGGTTTGAAACCAGCCAAAAGTAGAGTTAACAGTGAAAAGGACTGCAGTGAAATGGAAGTCCAAATTGAAGGAAAGCTGGCAAAAAAAAAAACCAATCCACTGCAACATTATGTGCTGTTTCTCAGTGTGTATCTGCAGTGGCTGTAAGTTGTCGTGCCCTCTTGCCTTGTTTTTAATTATATTAACTCAGCCAACAGACAGTGAATGTGTCATGATTATTAGCGAGCTGTCTGAGTGAATGGAGAGCATCCAAATGCCTTCTCATACTCTTTGAAGTTTAGCAAATCAGTGGGAGGTTTGCACACCAGAAAATATTAAACCATACTGTAAATTGACCTGCAGATAGGTGTGTGTGGGGTAATTGGACTGTATAGTGCATGCATACACAGACACAGACACACACACACACACACACACACACACACACACAGAAAGAGAAAGAGCTTGCTCAATACCCTGCAGGGATCCACTTGAGATAAAATTCAGCAGCGCTGAATAATACACTCCATTTATCAAGAAGAAAAGACTAACCCTGACAAACGCATACACACACACACACACACACACACACACACACACACGTATATATACAGCACTCTCATAGGGTTGCTGGGAAGTGAAGGTGCCCTTGTGTCGGTGGTCATCTATCAGAATATGTGATTCAAAGTGTCATGGCAGGCGAAGCCCAGTGGTCTCTGCTTGTGTACATTACTGTTCATCGCTTTGAACCCAACAGGACATAATGCCTCTGTAATGTAAAACACTCTCTGCCCTGTGTTTGGATTTGCATCATTCCGGCACAGTGAGCCCTGCGACAAGAGACATGCCACCACAGCAGGGGGAAGGATCAAATAAACAAACAAGCTATATTTTAGCCCAACATACCATAAAGTACTTTGTACTTTTACTCCACTACATTTCATTGGTAAATATCAGCTGTAACTGCTACTAGTTACTTTAAAGATTTTGAATAAAAATCATAAGACACTGTTATCAGAGATTAAACCAGTTGTTCCTTTTTGATCTTGCAAAAAATGTTCCAAACTATTTAATCTAAATAGCTGCGTGAGGCACAAAGAGGAAAAACTATACACCATTTCACAAAAAGCAAAGATTAGCAAAACCTTCTTTCCTCTCCCATTAATCATTTCATGCCTCACCTCGGTCAGCTACAACAGTAAAAGGCTACTAACATAATGATGCATCAGTATTAACAATCTAATGTCAAATACACTATTATATCAATCACAGACCTCGAGTACTTTCACTTCAGATACTTTAAGTACATGCAGGATCTTTACTTGTACATAATGTAGTGGTTCTTACACCACTGCTCACGACTAATGTGAGACCTTATAGTGAACATTTGTATACAGAAACATATCACCCAGCTGAAAGCCTTTACAACTGAGTCCTTTATTGACTACTACAGTAGGAGAGTAAAATTATAAAAGAGTACATCCATAGCAGGGCTACAGCAGGTAAAGTCTGAGTGATGTTTTGATCCTTTACAATAAAAACCCTGATTAATACGAACGATGTTATGATCTTGTTTCACAGCTTGCTATATGAAGTTCACAAGAAAGCTAAACATGCAACAAACTAACAAACCTAAACACCAAGAAAGTAGATCCAACTAAACAGATCCAAGAAACTTTAGCTACACATGCAGAGGGCTGATACTGTATCTCCTGACTTCTGTAGTATTAGTGATGCTTAATGTAGACTGTTGGATCACCATTATGTCTGTTTCTTTTGTCTGCCTCTTGGGATCAGTAGTTGCTCGAGTTTTTGCTGCATAGAAGAATGTTTTTATCACACCTAGCATAGGTGGGTGGTATTTTAATGTCTGCTCTGTGCTCACCCTGAATTTAAAAAGAGAAATATACACAAAATATGTACATAAACACTTTCTTAGAAATACTAATGTGCACTTATCTACTTGTGCTAAACTTGCACATAATAATGGTCTGGACATTATATATAAGAAAATACTGAGAAAAAACAAAGTCTTCAAGATACTTGACACACACACACCACTCAGCAATTTAGCTTGTCTGCTGCCATCACCAAGTGAGCGATCGATTTTAAGCTGTCAACTCGCTGCACATTCTCCAGTGCTGCAGCTACTACTCACGCATGTCACGCCTTACCTGTTATCACCGAGTCCCTCGATGTTTGTAATCGAAGAACGAGGTTGGGAATTGTAGGACATTATGGATGCTACTCCCAATAGTTTAATTCAACCCACTGGCGATCAATGCAATAAAACCGAGAGGAGGAGCTCACATTTGGTGGATATAAACTGCATTAGTGACAATGACTTGGAGTGGCATTGGAGCTCTATATGATCACCACACTATGGATCAAAAAGCTAAGGACTATATGTATATGTATATTGTATACATACAGGCATGGCATAATAAAAACCTTCAGGTAAAATTTCTCCTTTTTAATTTAGATTTACTGTATATGCATTGTTTGACTGTTTGTATTTATACATTATGTGTCTATAATACTATAACAACCTTATTATCAACCCCAGTTAAGGCAAGGCAGGTTTGATCTATTACATGTGAGCACACTGAGGTGTTTTGGGGAGTTTAAAGTGTCCCACTGAATCAAAGTGACCAAAGACGCCAGGGCACATGGTCAGACAGACCCAGAGACTTCAGCTCCAGCTAGAGTACATAAGGTAACTGCAATTACTGTCATGTACAGTGACACATATAGGCCATTAGTACAACAGGATGTGTGGTTTGGTTATAGATCTAAGTAATGAGATATGTCTAGTAACTAGAGAGAGTGAAATTCTTTTTAGGTTTAAAGGTACTGAACTCTCCCGGCCTTGATTCTCCATTTACAGCTGCGACTCAGTGACAGGTGTCTCATATGAACGAGCACATCCCTGATTAAAGAAAGAGCTTTGGGTGATCAGCTATATTTTAATAAATTAGTTTCAGTGTTCCTGCCTGTGTTGCTGCTGTGGCATGTCTGCTGTAATAACTGTTATATAAATTATATAGTATATGCAAAAGCAATGAATGCCCCGCAGCATTTTGTGTGACATTATTAAATAGACTAAGTTTCTCTCAGCACCGCTAACTGTGACTGACTTCCAGCGTCCCTGGACTAACAGTTCATTACTGCAGTGTCCACACAGAGATACTGGTTCTGCAGGCTTTGAAGTCATGTCATACACTGGTTATCTAGTGGTGTGAAATTACGCTCCTTCGCCACTTAACCTACAATACAGTAGTACCCTACCTACATAGGTCAATTGTCTTATGCTGCCATTGGAGATCATTTGTCAAACTTAAGCGTTGGATGCTCACTGTCGACAGGCTCCAATGCTGTGTGTGCTTGACTGAATGTGCTGAATATCAAGCTCTGTATTTGCCGCTCACTGCTACATATCAGACTGCTGGCACTCACATTATGGATAAAAGGAAAGCAGACAGGAAAGAAATATATACTAAAGGTTTAACGTTGAAATGACTGAAATGAACAAGTCAGATCTTCAGGAGGAAAAAAAAGCTGTTGCATTTCTTCATGTCTCACTGTGGGATATTGGTTGGAGCTTTATGGCATCAGACTTGGGCTCAGTGTTTGATGAAGTCTCTTCCCGTTACTGCTTTTTGGTGGCTTTAAATAAGCTTTGCCAGGAGCCAAAAGAATCTACTTACATTCATTATTCATTACTAAATTCTTGCTCAGTGTGAGTTGACTGGTTGAGCTCAAAATATAATATGGAATACACTTTTAACCAGTACTGGTCAGTAGCTACATCGACAGCTCAGATGCATGTACTGTTGTTCTACCCTTGAGCAAGCGAGGAACACCAACCTGCTCACGCACATAAGAGGATAAAAGGCAATCATGCACGGTTTGTTTTTACAATTAAAAACAGAGTTAGAGAAATACCATGAGAGTGAGAAATCAAATTATTGCCTTTAGTGTTATGACTGTCTCCAGACCAACAATGAGCAATAACAATTCAATTACCTGGACAAGCATGCACATGAAGGCAGGCACACACACACACACACACACACACACACACACAGTGTGCAACTAATGCAAAAGTCATCACAATGTGCCAGTTGTGTTTTTATTCCCATAAGAAATTTCTCTTTTCATTGTCCTCCAGCAGTGAGGTCAGAGCACACAGTCCCTCTTCTGTCCCCTAACTAAAAATTATATTCCTATAGAGTACAAACTTTAGTAGGCTAACCTGCTCCATCCAGCAGCAACACTTTCGTGTCATTAGGGTCAATCTATCTGGGGCACTACTGTATGGAGTTTCTGGACGAACTCACTCACACCCACACACATCCACACAAATTGACATAATAACGTGCTGGGCAGATAATTTGTCATATTCAAATGTTCAAATGGCCTTTTTTCCACCAGCCCAGTGTTCAGCCCAGGATTTTCCACTGCTTTTTTTAGCACACCATCTTTGCTAAATGAGAAGAAAATGTACAGACATCTGTGCAGCCAAATAGAGTGATGGGCGCAGGCGAGTAAACACACCTGTCGCCAAGTGTTGCTTCTGATTTTTAAAAAGGTGCACACACTTGTTGAGCCTCTCACAACTTGCACAGACAGTACATCAGCAAAGGGCTCAGATTGAAGCACAGTATGTGTGTATATGGACTGTTATGAAACAGAAAAATACATTTGCACTGACACACAAACACCCAGATCAGCAGAGCTTGAAATATATACGTAAGATTCACACAACACTTTTTTTCTTGGATTTTGGTGGAGCTAGGCAGTCTCTCTCTCACAGATACACAAGCACGTAAGCACCACCCCCGATTCCCACACGAATTAATCCTCACATCTGTTCTGCTGGAGACTGAGAAGAGATTAACCTGCTGCTTTTACGGCCTCATTGGCTCACATGCATGGACAAATGATCACACACATGCATGCATGCAGGTAGCACACACAAAGGCATGGGCTCACACCATTGCACAGATTCATTACAGAACACAAAGAGAGGATTTGTGGACACTCAGACGCTTTGTCATAATCAGCTAAGGTTATAAGAGTCATGACATCACCAAAACCTTTTTGTGGAGAGACAAAACTGTAAATCTGAATATAAAAATAATTTACTCCTCCGAACGCACATCGAGACCTAAACAAATTCCTCAAGGCACCTCCTGCAGGGGGCGCTACACAAGCCGCATATTCGCCAGCAGCCAAATCACAGACAGGATCACTGTACTGGTGACACTTCCGCAATGAGCCGTCATGCAACAAACCCGTTTACAAACACAGAAAAGCTGCAGGAGAGGAATGCAGTTGGGCAAGACTTTCAGCAACGTAACCTGACTGTGGAAATGCGTAATTCTGAGGGCTGACTCAGAAGTGCATTGGCACTGTAACGACAGATACACACACAAGCATGTAGACACACACAATCACACACACACACACACACTCTCTCTAGCCTGTATAAATAAAGGATGAATAAATAAAACAAATGTGCCATCGCAATTAAACACACAAAAGACTGTAATTATGGGAGAGCACGTTTGAAATTTCAAGTGATGGAGTTATAAAGTTGTTGAGATGTGCACAAATATAAAGACACACAGACACACACACACACATGCGCACACACAGTACCATAGAGAGTATTATTCTGTAATATATACATGTATGTATCGGATCCGTGCCGAGCAACACACCGACATAAATTAATGAGTGAGCGTTTCTTCATAGAGAATATAGTTTATGAGGTTGTTTATCTCTTTCATGTATTGAATGGCAAAATCTGTGCATGTGGTGGTTGTGTGTAATCAGTGTGCACACACATGCACTTGCATTACTGTGAGTGTGTATCTGTTTAGGTAATTGGGTTTGAGCAGAACATGTCAAAACTGGCACCCAATGAAACATTTTTTTTTTCCCCTGTCTTTGCTGCAACATTAAATCCCTCTGCAATATAAAACACAAATGCACA
>OX336889.1:16965000-17035000 GCA_946959425.1 Argyrosomus regius | reverse complement strand
CCATTTAACCTTGCAGCCTTTTTTCTTTGGCACTAACCTAGATCTTCTGTTTTCCTATGCATAAGCCTGCACACACTGTATTACCCCAATGATCAACTGTTTGGGTCAGAAAGTTGCATCGAGATCAGACTGAAATCAAACTTCACATTTCTAGAGATTCAAAGATGGCGCACAGTTAGGTTTATGCGTAGGAATATATAAGTAGGGAAAGAAAGAGGCTGTCTGATCTAATTAAAGCATCCATTTACTGTATTATTATTATTATTATTATTATTATTATTTCTTTTGAGGTGGGCCTTTTTATGTGACATATACCTATAAAATACATTTTTCTGCTGCCCCTGTTCACAGCAGTGCATAGCTCTGCTCCTGTTCCGGGAATATGCCTCTCCAAACGGCCGTCTACTGTAGGTAACACATGGATACACACTATGTATAAGTACCTCATACAACTCCACTTCAAAATACCCAAACTATCCCTTTAAGGGCTTCTCTTCCATATTCACTCAAAACATTAACGATATGATATGATGTGATTGAACGCTCCAGCAGCTAAGCTAAGCTAATAAATGGACCTTTATATTTAGGTGAGAGAAAATATACTATACATAATAAGATGTGAAATTAAAAAAAAAAAAAGGGGCAGAAAAATTAAGTCATGCCCCAGAAATCTTCAAAGTAATATAAATGCAAACAATGATTAAACTGCAAATGCTGCTTTTATAATCAGATTTTCGCCCAGGCTTAATTCAAAATAAAACACAACAAATGACGATAAAAAACAACAAACAAAGATAAAAACCTAATTAGGCCTTACAACCAGCCTCACACAAACACAGTCACACACATATGTACTGCATCAAAGATTTATCTCCACCACTGCTGCTCTATGCATTTAATCAGCCAACAGATTCATCATATCAGTCCCAATCTGCTGCAGGAAGCGTCCCGCACGCTGCTGACAGCTGACTCTCCGAGGTGACATTGGTGGTGACGGGACGTTTAGCATGAAGCTGTACAACAGGTTGAATAGACTGTAATGTAGTCCATCAATCTGACAACAAACCTCAAAGTCATTTACTAAAGACAAGCTCGCCGGTAGCTATGCACACTCACACAAAATGTCACATTATATCAGATGGAAAATGTATCTCTCACGCAGCTGTATCAAGTCAACACTCTGCTGGTGGTTTTGACTGTTATTAATTTTGATGTTTTTTAAAATGCATTGTGGCAGAAGATATGAATACTGTTGACTGCAGATCACTTAAAAGGGTATTGAATAAATTCAAAGCTATCACAAGAAAACAGTCACAGTGTTGGATTACAACTGGCTCAGAAAAGCACCTCTAATTCAAATGAAGTAAGCTGCTTCGGTTCAAATGCTGAAAATTGGCCCGACTGGGAAAAAACTGTTAATTATTTGGAAAACAATCAAAACCTACTGTTGTGTCATGTTTACTGGAGGCTGAAATTGCCTGAAATAAACAATGAATTTGAGAACTTTGACCATTCAAACAAAATCCTATTTGATCAGTGTCATCATTAAGCATTTTTAAACTTATTAAAACACAATTTAAATTTCCGCTGATTTGAGCTGGAGTTTTAAGGATGAGGAAAGGTAGAATTCACAGCTAGTCCGAGGTTTATCCTCAGTTCATGGAGTCATGATGAGGTGAGTGTGCTCTGATATGAAATGCTGTCATATCCCAGAAAACCCTGCGGCTGCGTGTTTTGTAAACACGGTTTACAAAGGTTATTCCAGTACAGCAGGACCTCAGACTGTATTGACCAGTGTTGGCTAACAGCAGCAAGGTACACAGAGATATAATCAGCACTACACACTGTTCATGATATCAGTTCTGCTACTGTGTCTGCCTTTGATAGATCTCACACGAACACACACACACACACACACAGTAGCAGAGCAGGCCCTTACATGTGCTCAGGAAAACACATAAGCATCCAGAAAAGTACAAACACACACCTGAAAATAGGCTAGTTCAAAGCACAGTCTCCTCAAAGACTGTCTCTCCTCATCTGCTGTGGACTCTGTGATCTAGATTACCTTTTAAAACACACACAGACACACACAGACCGACACACACTCACACACACACACACACACACACACACACACACACACACACACACACACACACACACACAAAAGACAGACACACACACACATATACGCTAGTTCAGCTGAATAGAGTATTGATCCCAAGTTTGTGATTAAAACAGAGGCTGTTGCTGCTGCTCAAATGCAATCAACGCACAAATCCACCATGTGATCACTTACTCACCCAGTTGCCTGGAATCTAATGAGGATACAGGTCTACTATGTGTGTGTGTGTGTGTGTGTGTGTATGTTAATGAATAAAATGTATGTCAACATGTATGTGTTGTCGGTTGCGATGTGGTTTTATGATGTCCATAAAAAACAGTGATTGAAAGTGCATATGTATGGAAAAGTGTGTGTGTGTGTGTGTGTGTTTGTCCTGACTCCCATATCACAGTGGAGAGATTGAAAGCTCTTAATGGAGAAGCTGCACTCAGGGGAATAGGGCTAATATACATAATGGTGGAGCTATATTAACGGCCTCCTGATGCACGCACCCCCACACTCACACACACACCCAGGTGTCAACTGAACCGGAGCATCTCTTTCACTTCCCCCCACACAACTAATTTTCCTCCTGCTGATCTGACTGAGCCGGTGAAAAAGAACAGAGATAATAAAAACCTCTGAGTTCAAAAGGTCGCAAAGAAATAAATAATTATGTTTATTTGTATTGTACAGGCTCCGTATTTAACTGTATTGTTAAAAATGATAATTGCAGGACAGTTTTTCAACGCAGGTTTAATTGCACATGTTCATTGTACTCATGTGATCGCTGATTAATGACTCAACTCAACCTCTCAGGTGATACATTTCTGCAACACTCCAGATAAATTAATATTTTATTAGCTGCTAAAATCAAGAGCATATCACAGCGTTTCCTGAGCAGCATTCTCTAAAACCACTCCTCCATGACATGAAAATATTTCGAGGGGCCTTAAACGTCAGTGACCCTTTCACTGCACGTCCATCCCGGCTTGAAAGGGATCTGCAAAGGCATTGACATCCTCTTCTGTGGAACAATAGTGGTTGCCATCTTGAGGAGGTCGCTTCAGAAATGTGCTCAGCTTGCTGAGCAGTGTGTATTTGGGGAAATGTTTCAGCTGTGTGAGGAGCCGGAAAGGATGGAGAGAGGTAGTAAATGGTCATGCTTGCAGAGGGAGTAAGAGGTGCAGATTGTTGGATTGGATCAGTGAGTGTAAGGTGCCCTGCTGGAAGTTTGGTAAAGACTTAATTAATTCAGCTAAAACTGCACCACTTAGCCACTTAGGAAAGGCTTTATTGTATAGATGAATGGGAAAATGGAAACAGATGTAATGTAAATTGTTGTATTGTATAACTTTTTGGATATTTGGATACCTTTGCACATTTGCTGAAATGATTAGTCATTTAATCATTAAGTCAATTGGCTCTGGAAAATTGTGACAAACCACGAATACATCATTTATTTAACAATTATCCTCTTTAATACTGGTGGTTTTCTACTTCACCTCAGAGTACCAAATCTACCCTGTGCCAAGACTAGTGTTGACATTTCATACAGAACATGCAGTACATTCATAGAGTATGGTGCTGCATAGGAGATTTAATTTATTATTTAATCAGTCTGTACTGTGAGTCTATAGATATACGAGAAGCTGAGAAAAACCAAGGTTGCTGGTGTGATTCATGCCTGGGCGTCAAATCTGAAAATCTATGCACTTTCAGAGCTGTAAAGTGGCTTGGACAAAAGTGTTCAACACATGGTGTATGTTTTGAGAAAAGTGTGTGTGTTTGTGTGTGTGTGTGTGTCTGAATATTACTTAACCTTATTGTTGCTCATAACTAATTTCCTTAAACAACACCAGCAGTAAAACAACAGCAGGAAAGCGAGAATGACACGCCCCACTTTGGTCAAGTCACGCAGACATACGCAATAACACACACACTTAACAGTGAGCTGCACTGTTTGTAGTGATAACCTATTTCAACAGTGCAATGCATTTGTTAACTCTTGTCTGTAAGGTACAGCATTTCGAAACAATGTGTCTGAATACAACAACCATCAATAACGCTGTCAATGGGATGCAGGAAAAAAACAAAAACAGCCTACAGGCACCTACCAGGCACGATAAAACCATTAAAAACCCACACATTACATACTTCGCCTTGTATTTACAATCATGTTTTGGCAACTTCATATGCTAAATCAACAGGATGCTACAATGAAAATCTTAAAGGACCGGTGTGAAGGATTTAGTGGCATCTAGAGGTTTAGTTGCTGATTTCAACACTTTCGACACACCATCTCCGTCCTAGCATGAAGGAGAAACTATGGTGGCTGTGAAGCATGAAAAAAAACACGAAAGGCCACCTAGAGCCAATGTTTTTCAGTTTTTTCTGTTCTAAGCTACTGTAGAAACATGGCGGTTCAACATGGCAGAATGCATGGAAGAGGAGCTGCTCTCTCTGTATTCAATTTCTCCCATATTTTGTAAATAGAGCCCCCTAACTCTTACATACTGGAGCTTGGCAAGTAGGTGACAGGTGTCTATTTCACATTTCTTAGACGATCAATCAATCTGAAAAGCACAAGTGTACTATAAGAACGCTCTTAAAGATGACTCATAACTTTTCAAGCAGACGCGAAGTGCAGAATATGCTTCATTTCCACACCCGTAAGTTTCAAGGTAGGTGCATGGACATCATTCCATTCATTTGTAGATGCGTCACCTCTTTCTGTAAAAATCTATAGCCTCCTGTACTCCACAGCATCTACACACAGTGTCATAACAGGCAGAATATCCACACACCAAAGATAATAATCCTTTCTGGCTTCTATTCATCAGAAATCACAAAGCTGTTTCACGTCAACATTTGAAAGGCTGGCTGATGGTTGCTATGCGAGTTAGAACGTTGGCAACCTGAACAGTTTATAAGCCAGTTTCCATACCAACACCCACTTTCTCCTAACTAGAGTCCATCTCAGCAGTGTGGAGGGGTGAAGAGAAGCGGATGAGAGGATGAGGAAAATGAAAAAGATCAGAGGAGAGACCCTACTGTTCTACAGAAATATCTATGCAGTCCACTGCTATTTAGAAATGCCACCAGCTGCGCAATTCACTGTCAGTACTGTCCTGATACCGATTGTCTTCAACTGATTAACAGTTACTCAGGGTGTATTCCTCTGCATTTGTGTGAAATATGACACATATCTGAGAGAGAAATTTCACCTGGCAGCCTCAACAGTTATTTAGTTGTCTAATTTCTGGGTTTGTTTCTAGGCTGGACCTGATTGATGGTTCACTGCTGATGCAACTAGAGGCTATTCAGCAGGTAGCCTGTCTGAAATCCTTTTTTTCCCCTTTGCATAGTAGTCCGTTTATTTTGGTGAACAGTTTGAGCGAGCTGAGTGAAAAACTGTGTAAGTAAGTATTTAAACACTCAAGGGAATGTTCAAGGTACAAAATGTGGAGTGGACATGTGATGCTATGAGGCTGTCAGCTTGCTGAGCATGTGGAGCAACGATGATGAAACTGCCTGGGAGCACGGGAGAGATGATCGTTTTTTTTGAACATGAGACCTGGCAAAACAAGATTTGCCAGTTTTGCCGGGCTTCCAGCAGCAAAACGGGCATATGCTCTGCTGGCTGTGTTTTTCGATCGCTCTTTCATGACTTGAGTGACCTCTGTGTAAGAACTGGACTGGTTGAGGTCTGATTCTGAAGCTATAATTGCGTATGAGGACATCATAACTGATCTTTTGATCCACGCCAGGGTCTCTGTCTCTCAACCCAAGAGAGGCTGTGAGTGGATTTATTGTGCAGCAACAACAACTCTGCACAAGTTTAAACTTAGTGGAAAAAACTGCCCTGTCATCCAGCCGATGATCAGCCAGATTACGGGTCCATCCCAGTTTATTCTCGTTGGTTCACTCTCACTCTCTGACTGTTTGCTCTTTGCATATTGTAAATGGATGGACCAGCAAGATATTATATAATAGATATGAAAAAGACGTTATACTTTATCTGTAAGAATCAATAAACAGTCATGGGTTGTGACGCCTGCATTCAAACTGTGTGACAACCCTACACCCAATACAGATGTTGTAAATGAGAACAGCAGGTAAATGTCTACTAAGGTTACAAAGCCTCTATTTGTCTCTGTTTCATAGGTCAGTTTCAGGTAGCTATATGTGTAGTTTGCATATGTGGTAACACTTTCTAATAGGCAGCCCTCTATAAAGGGTTTATGTTGTAATTAATGCCTTTACTAATGATTAATAAATGAACAAATTCTTTACAGATCAGTCAGACACCATTTATAAGAGCAAAACAGTTGGGTTGCCAGGTTGTGAGAGCTCCCTTTGGTTTTTTCTGCTCCATTATCATTATTTTTAGCGCGCACTTTAATCTATCATGAACAACGCTCCAGTGGATCACTGGGCTGCAGAACATCTGGACTAAAATTCATTTGTTAGCAACTTATTAACATTTACAGCTGCAGACTTGATGGATGCAAGTTTGACCCATCGCCAATTACATTACTAAATGGGTTTCTTACTTTCTACTAAGAAATTATGTCTGCCGTTATAAATGTTAGTAAGTCATTAATTAATGTTTTTATAGATGTCCAAGTCTGCAGTCGTAATAAGTAAGTTTTTAATGAATGGAGTTTGGCTCTGCTGCTTTTTTCCTGGAGATACAGTAAGTGATTAAATGATCCGCTGGAGGGATCACCTGATTAACTAAAGAGCTAAATGTCTGGAGGAAGATAAACACCAGTCAAAGTGATTTTTTACAACCTGGCAACCAAGACAAATAATGTGGTGCCTAAGAAAAAGATTCTTGTGTGTCTGCGGCAATTCAGAGAAATACTCATTAATAAAACTAATAAGTGGTACGGTGGACACAAAACCTACTCGACTTTCAGACTCTTGTCTTCCAGTCCCCCCTCCAAAAAAAACAATGTGAACATAAATAAATGTATTAATATGCGTGTTTGTGTTTGTGTGGGTAAAGGAGAGCTCCTCTGCTGTCATGCTGCTTCCTTCCTGATGTGGTGCTCAACAATGTTCAGGCACAGACACACGGGCACACACACATGCACACACATGCACACACACACACACATTTCCTTCCTTTAGTCTTTGGTTAGTGCTGTTCATGTCAGAGGTGAGTGGGAAACAGCGGGCAGTGTGAGGAGTTGGCGATAAAATCCAGAGGATGGGGAGGGTGAAAGTGAGATGAAGAAGGAGACAGACGGATGGAAGGAAGGCGGCAGAACAGCTAATGGGAAGCTAAAGGTTGTGGGGGAGGAACCTGAACCTGTCAGTCAATGTCAGCGTAGCCTCTGGTAATGTCGGCGTCAGCTAACGGCTGACACACAGTTGTTTTTACATGAACACATGCACGCTGACATGCACTACAATGAGTAAAAATGCACACAGGTCAAATGGAAAGTGCTGCAGAAAATCTACAGCGGTGAAAATGTTAGAAATAGAGAAGTTAGAGCAATGTTGGAAAATGGAAATGCAGTCAACAAAGAGAGAGAGCAGCTGAGAGGAGCAGAGAGCAGGAGAAAAAGGAAACACTGCAGCAACAACAGCAGCGGTAGAAAGAAACTAAAGGATAATAGATGGAGAGAAGTCATGCAGGGGCAGTGAGAGAGAAAGGAATACTGCAGCAAACAGACAGAACTTCTCTTCTACCCTCTCCACTCCTCTTTCTATTCTTACTTTCTTTGCACAAAACTAAAAAAACAACTAATGAGGTGTGGGCGACAGAGCCCAACAGTACCACCCTGCACTGAGCTCGTGTTTGTGTGTTTGGGAATGCAAAACTTGATGTTCGTGTATTTGCATGTGTTTGCATGTGCGTGTGATAGTGCCTGGCTATGTTATAACCTCTGTGCTCTCTTTATCATTTCATTTCTCCAATCTAATTGGTTCAACCAATCTGAACACCGAACTGAGACTATCTGCTGCGGCCGGTATTGAGCAGACTGAAGAGATGCTACAAGTGGTAATGACGATGACAGCATGTGTGTTTGTGTGTGTGTGTGTGTGTGTGTGTGTGTGCGTGTGCATGAAATAACCACACTGACTCCGATTTGTTGCTATGGTACCCCATCTTCCTGAGGTGCAAATTTCACAGAACAATTTATACCCACAATTTCCTCTCGATAATGAAGCGGCAAACGCACTGACGATGGCGTGCGCGCAGACACACACATTGCAGCATCTTTATCCTCTCAAAAAGAAGCTTGGATCCTCTGGTAGATGGTGGATCTGGACTAACGTCCGAGACTAAATGGAGTTATAAAAGAGAATAACCCTATTACTCAGTCATGGACACACACTCACGTGGAACAAACTCCCAAGTCAAGTTTAGTCAAAACTCTGTGTCCCCTTTTGATTTTGTTGGAGAGCAGAAGTCAAATCTGTTTTATAGCTTTAGGGGAGAATTATTCACGTCCACAAAACTGACAGTTATGTGCAAGACTGTCGAAATATGAGATGGGAATTCTGTCTCTGAGTTCTCGTTACAAGTAAAATAATGATGCAAGATGTTTTACAGCATAGATAGCGGCAGAGCGGAGTGAAGACAGACACCAGGATGTTGTTAGAGTGCGTGATCCAACTGTGAAAAAGTTTATGGCACCTCAAGATAAAACAGGAGATCTTTGACAAGTGGAAGTAGTAGTGTTAGTAGATGTTCTGGAGATTTGGATCATATCACATAATTTTCCTCATAAAATAGTGAAATTTATGAGCACTTCTATTCTTTGGTTTAACGGGCAGTTACAAATTACAGCTATTTTCAGCAGTTTTCACA
Organism: Argyrosomus regius; assembly: GCA_946959425.1. NCBI lineage: Eukaryota > Metazoa > Chordata > Actinopteri > Sciaenidae > Argyrosomus > Argyrosomus regius. The sequence goes on along the minus strand of OX336889.1, from coordinate 17,026,064 downwards.
TCTTTTCACTTATTTTTTACTATAAAATGTCAAATACAACAGTCACAATTCACCAGAGCCACAAGGTTTCTATTTATTGTATTTATTGGATTCAAGTTTCCAGAATAAGAAAAAGTTGTTTCCGTTTTCTTCCATGAGAGTAAGTGAATCTTTTTTCGAGTTTTAATTAATGAATCTTGTGTTGATTATATTGGCCTGGCTAGACAGCTGAAAACTCTTGACCTAGAGAACACAAAAGAGGAGTAATGACAGAAAAATGTAAGCAGTCGCTGACAGAGGAAAGACGACCAGTTCATTAGTTTGAGCACGACAGAAGTGGAGCAAGTCCTTTGAAGTTGTGACGCAGACGGACAGTCAACAGGTCAACACAAAGACACACTATCTGGATCTGAATACACAGTGGCAATTACATATGTGTGTGTAGTCGTGCACGTCATGAACACACATCAAAAATGCACACACACACACACGCCCTCAACACACGTCCACGCCTAAACAAACACACCTCTGTCACACATGTTTGACAATTCTCATCTCTGACCTCTTCCTTCCTCTTCCCTCATAGTCTCTCACTTTCCCTCTTCCTTCCCTCCTTCCTTCCTTTCTTTATTTCCCCTTAAATCATTTCTTTTTCTCTCCTCTCATATCCTCTCTTCCTGCGTTCAATTCCAGACGTTTCTCTCTGTTCTCGCTGCAGGTTTGATACATCAAACAAATCAGTGCTGCTGTCAGAGTGCCCCCAAGTGTACAAATACCTGAACTACACTCAGCACACTGTAGTTGAAAGTCAGATCAGCTGCACATCTGACTTTAAAACATTCTGCTGGCGCCTGAGCTGCATTTAAATTCAGCATAACTGGAATCTATTTTTATCCTTTTGGACTTTTAACAGCCTCCTTTCCTTTTATCTGTTTCTGCATTTACCATGAATCCATAACCTTGAGCGTCTGCCATTAAATCCCCTCTGCACCTAAACACACTTTGCATCACTGCTCTCATTCTCATCTGGATTATTGTCATGTACGACTGCACCGCTCCCCATGCTTTATAAAGACTGAAGACCAAAATGGAAACTAATTTTTGAATTTTCTTGACAATTTCTCTCAGGGGCGCTGCGATCACGCGGCATACAAATGAAGAGGAACTTCTATGCTGACTTTATCTTAATGGCCCACATCAATTACAACATCAGTCCACCTCACAAACACAAACTTCAAAGTCATACAAGAGTCCCCTCTCTCAAGCTCTTTCTCCTGCACACACACACGCTCTTACACAGCTCGGTAAGGAATACCAATGAGCATATTGTTTCCATTTCAAAGGAAAGCGGCGAGCCTAAAGAGGGTAAGAATTAAACATCACGTCTGTCCCCAAAAAACAGGATAAATATGACAAAGACAAGAAAGAAGTCAAATCCTCTGATAAGTGCCAAGTGGGCCAGATTTACAGTATAATATGTCGGCACTGTGTGTGCACGTGCATACTTTTTTTTCATTCTTTCTAATCTCGTCTTCTTTTCCCGTCCCATTCTTGTTTCAGTCTTTTCATCTTAGTGACATTTTCTCTCGGGTGAGTCTGATTGCCTAAGACATAACTATGACACAAGATCTTGTGTGTGTGTGTGCAGTACTGTAAGTGTATAGGTGAATAAACTCATTCATGCTTATACCATACATGCCTTTGTGCGAGTGTGCGTGTGTGCGTCACAAAGGATCGACAGTCTCTCTGCTGGATGTCACTCCAGCAGGTAATTCTCAGTTGCTACCAAGAAAAAGGCCATACTACATGTAACATATGTGTCTACATCTGTATCTGTAGCAGTGAGCGCTGCTGAGTTAGGGTTGGATGATTTGGATAATCTCCCCTTGCATGTATATATCATTTTATATATGGTGTCTTAAAAATTACAGTATTCTATCATGCCAGATACAGCAGCCCTGGTGACTGATTAAAAGAAAAATTATTCTGTAATACATTTATCTGGTGACCAATTAAATGTATCTATCAGGCTGGGAAACACTCAATTCATCTGCTATTTTACTAGATAGTATAGTTCAGCTGGTCATCGGGAGTCTGTACCAGATTACATTTTGAGAGTAGCATCCCCAATCCTGCACATCACAGGGATTAAAAGATAAGAGAAGTGATTCGGCTCCACGATTAAAACACTTTATCTCTTGATTACTGAAGCCAGGCCCCGCTCATAGCACTCAGCATTAAAGTACTGACAAAGTGCAATAGTGAGAGTGGATAAGTGTGTGTATGCAGCCCATTGAGTGTGCTTGTGTGTGTGTGCGCAGCACTCTATCTAGGCGGCTGTGCTGCCTGTCCAATCTCCTCACCGCTGCGGAGGAAATCAGAAATCATTTTCTCTCCAATTTTCCTCACCTGTCATCTCCCCACCGCTCCCTCCTCTCTCCTCTCTCTTGTTCTCTCTCTCTCTCTCATTCTCACCCGTTAAGATGTAACAAGAGCCAATTCTATTTTCTGCCGTTAACATGGTTTCCACCTAAATGCCTTTTTTTTTTTCGTAGAAAATGATTTGTTTCTGCCTTTTGTGACCCTCTTCAATAACTCCTTCATCTAACTCACAACACCTGTTTTTATAGACACACTTGCTCAATTACACAGTACACACACACACACACACACACAGCCACACAGAGTGCACACATAAATGTACAAACCACACAAAAGCCTGCATGCATGCACATGGTTCTGACCACAAAGGAAGCATAACGGACATAACGGCTGACTGTATATCTATATGGACTTCCAGGGTGATGGGACACGCACACACACACACACACACGCACGCACACACACACACACACACACACACACACACACACACACACACACACACACACACACACACACACACACACACCTTCATCTTTATCACAGTCTGTGATCAAGGTTGAGAAAAGCAGTACTAGAAACCTGCTGTCTCCATGGTAACATCATAACAACCTCTCCGGTTCCTCCTGGTAAAAACAGACCTCATTCTTTTCTCCCTTTATCTCCCCCCTTCTGGGTCTCTCTGTCCTCCCTTCCCCCTTTTTCTTCATCTCATTTGCCTTCCTCTTCCTCCCATTGATTTCATTCTCCATCTTTCAATCCCAATTCTTCTTCTCTTACTCTGCTTCGCTGCATTATTGTCACAACTCTACGCTTTCCCAACTTTTCCCACTTAGCATCTTCCCTTTCTCTTGCCACACTCCCTTTCCCCCCTTCCTCCATCTACTGCAAATACTTTGAAGTCGAGAGACAAAGACAAACGTGACACCAAGATATGACTAAAAGACAGCTGTGAAGGACAGAATCATGAATGCAAAGGACGTTTCTGGAGCAAAACCCAGATTTTGTGTGAACCCAGTTTAAAATGTGCTGTCACAGTGCTGCATTTAAAGCCAGCCCTGCAAAACAGCAATATAATGCAGTGTGATACAACACTATGCAATACACCATGATGCAATTTTGTGCACATTTTCACTGTAAAACTGCTTATATGACACATTTGTAACTGTAAGAGAGAAATATGATGATCATTCTGCCTGGAAACTAATTTTTGGCACTAAAAGTTTTATCAAAAATGTGTTGCTGCAGTCTTAGAAATAAATTGCTTTTCTCTTTAATAGTAATTTATAAATCCACTGTACACTACAGATCTTATGCTGAAAACACTGGACCACGTGGGCTTCTGTAGTTTACTGAATCCTGTCACGAGGACTGCATGTTACCAAGAAGACTCTCTATCATGAGGTTTTTTTCATGAAGAATGTTCAAATGACCAACACATGCAAGATGAACCACACTGCTCTGCATAGAGCTATGACTATGCTGAAGCCATTCCAGTTGCTTCCAGTCTGCTATTTTGAGGTAAAGTCTGTCATTTATTTCATTTGGGGCCGGAGACGTGATGTCTGTGAGCCTTTGCTTTCCCACAGGATGACTGACAGGTAGTGAGGCAGACGAATTTATGCAGAGAGAGAAAACTCCAGAGGAAACATGAGAGAGAAACACAGCGCAAAAGAAGGCACAAAGGCAATTCTCAGATTAAAAATGAAAAATATGAAAGCTACACATATCCTGCCATGTTTACCAATAAACCGATGTGTGCATATTCACTTTTCCCTCAAACTGTTTTCTGATAGAAGTCAATGTAGCCATATATTGAGCTACACTTGTTTGACACATGGGTAAAGATCAGTGAAACACCCGCAGCTGCTGGATGACAGTGGGAAGTAGCCTGACAGAAGGCAGAGTCAACAGGATGACACTTCGAGGCATGTCAAATCCAATGGATTTCGCTCTGCTCTCAGTTTGATTTGCATACAACTGATTCGGCTGTCAAGTTTGTGACCGTGCAACTTTGCAAATGGCAAAAAAAAAGGCCTCCTGCTCACTTACATCTTGCAGGTCTGAGGTTGCTCACAAAACTTGTTTTTCCATTAGAGGTTTGTCACTGTGGGCTCTCAAGTCTTGACTTAACATCCTGCCATATTTACTTTGCTTTCCTTTTGCCAACATCTTTTAAATGCTGCACACTTTATGTGCCTGCAGGCACCTATAGGTTATAACTGTGAAATCTTGATATCATGTTAATAATACGCATATGATAACATTGTGTAAAACATTCTTTCGATTCTCGCTTTTATGGTCGACACTGTGTGTTCTTTTTTTGCACAGTTATGGTCACAGAATCTCTATTCACTCGTATTTATCTGTCAAAAAAAGGCTAAACACACGGTTTTGACTTTTATTTTGTCAAATTTTCTATAAATATCACAATAATAGCATTATCATGAATTATTTTGGCCATGATAATCATGTAATGAAAATCCATGTAGTCTACTGTGTTAATGTAATTTACTGTGAAGCAAACCCTCTTTTCAAAATGTGGTTTATATCCCAAAAGACACAAAAACAGAAAGGTTCATTCAAGCTTTCTGTGTTTACCTTCTAAATATGACCATAATTATGATAGTCACAGTATCTGAGCTAATGGTAGTGTTAGTGATGGCACTCAGTGCTGCAGGAGGAGCGTTCAGCTCCTGACATCGTGGTGTTGTCTGCATTACGTCCAGTGCTTCAGCGACCACAAGATAAACAACCTTTACCAACCCTCTTTACAGGGCCATTGGAAATCTTCAGTAAATGTGTGAGTCACTCTACACACTTTAAACTTGAAAAGCGGAAAGCTATGTTTGTTCAAATTAATCACGGAGTCATTTTTTACTATGCTTCCTCGCATTTAAGTTTATGTGATGTGGGCCGTGCAGAAAAATCCTTTTCCTCACTATTTTAACACCAAAAAAAAAAACCTCCCTAAACCTAAAAACCTGTTTTGCAAAAAGGTGGCTAATTCATTTCTATACCAGCGGTACAATTTTGGCAGTTCTTTTGGGTTAAATATGAAAATGCAGATGACTTCGCCCACTTTGACACCACCAAGCACAGAGGGCGTTTTCAATTAACTTCCTCAGAGGAGAGAAACAAGAAGAGGAAGATACAGAACGAGAGTGACAGGCTGAAATTATTGAACTGTCACTCTGCTCTAAACACATTTGTGAATGCAAATAAGTTGAAAATAGTTTTTAAATGAGAGTCTGTTTATGTGAGGACTGTGTATGTAAATGCACACATGCATATATCTGTAGTTTGGTTTTGAACAGGCTGATAAAAGGTTCTGATAGTTTCTCTCCTCTCTCTTAGTTTATCTCCTCTCTGTCCCCCTTTTCCTCTCACTTCCCTCCCTTAATCCCCTCACCCACCTCACTCTCGTATGTACATTTTCTGTTTAATTATTTAGCTGACATTCTTATCCAGAGTGACTTACATTAATGCAAACATAAAGCCGCAGCTCTGACATGCTCCTGTACACACCCCGACTTCACTACAGATGAATGAAGGCCGACGTCCGAACAAAAATCATGACTGGATTAGTCTTTAAATTCAGTGTCCAACCTTCACTACAGAGACTTCCTAATAAGGATGAATTGCCATTTTTTATCAATAGAGCAACACATTAATAATGACCTTTTGTCGGGCCTAATGCCAACAGGCAGCTCATGTCTTCCTCTTGGACCGAGACTGTGACTAAATAGGCCCAAAATCCAGCTGTATGCAGTGCAAGGACAAATGTGTGTGTGTGTGTGTGAGAGCACTGTCATCATGACACAGTGAAAGCTGCAGATGATATGTCTGGACATTTATCACATTTATCACCACTCAAAGCTCCATTTAATACTGCATAGTTTCAGTAAGTCCTAAGTTGCTTGTTAGTGCCTTCCAAAATGACTCACATGAATATTTCTGCCACCTTTGTGGAAAGTTTAGTCGACTACAACAATTCGGTTAAAGTTAGGGAAAGGTCATGGTAATTAGGGAAATATCACCATCACTGTAAGATTGTCTCTGGTTGTCGTGGTCACACACTTTGTACGCCAAACAGTCCACTCTGACCCTCCCTCAAGGAGATTTGTGACGGTATAACAGCGTCACATGTCGCAGTCATTAGCAAGCACAGTCTGTACATGCCCACACAGTGAGGAGGTCTAATCAGGCAAAATAAGCATCACCTGTGGAGGTGTGTCATTGCTCTATGGGGACTTCAATGCATCAAAACTATCACTGTGTCTCAGTTCGCACACTTCCATACTTACACAAGCTATTTTGAGTACATAATTGCGTTCACACTGTCAATTATGGCAAAATGCAGTGTACCATGCATACCTAGGTGGTGCACTCATAGCGGTCAAAAAGTGACAAAGAGTGTGGAACGTTGGGCATTTCCTAACGTCAGTGGTTGCAATTTTGGCTACATAGTGAAAGTGGAGAGACCACTGGCATTGTGAAAATGGTGGCTGAGGAAATTTCTGGAGCTGAAGTGGATACAGTGATAACCGTAATGTAGAAATGTAAGTAGTGTATGTGTTATATATTTATATTTTGGCAGTCAAATGTTGGCACTAATGGGTGTAATTAGGTGAAGAAGAAAAAGTGGTAAAATTTTGCGATTGTCATTTCCGTTGGTGCACGACAGCTGCACTCGAACTGAATACTACTCCACCGTTCTGCAACACATCACATTTGATTTTTTTTTGCTCACTGTGGAGTTCTTAAGAGACAGTTCTTATGACCCACAGAATCAACAAATGGCATGACAGCACACCTTGTGAAGTGTGGATATTATGTACAGAGGCTATGATAAGCAGAGGCAGCTCTTACACTAAGTATAATAATGACTAATAAGATAACAAACACCTCACTGTTCTAGTGTTCACAAGTTTGATTTCTAATAGACCAGGGGCCATAATTCACAAACATTCATACTCTCAGAGAGCTAAACATTTCTAGCACGAGTCCAAGTGATTTAGGAAAATTCTCAGAGAAATTCTTAATGAGGAAGGACCAGAAACTTTTTTCCAGCAAAGAATTCAAAGTGAAATCAACAGGCCCAATCATTTAATTCAGTCTCTGCTGGTGGTGTAATTCTGAATACTGATTTATGTAATATCTGCTGAATAAATTGTATCTTTCAAAGTAGCCTGCAAAATATTTGAAAACACAGGATTACTTATGCAGTAGCCTATTTACATGCTGAACTAGTTGTTATATTTATTTGCTCACATTAATGTACCATGCTGGTAATTTTAGTCCTTATTCTATTTTGATGGGCAATTAATGTCCATGAATGCCCTTTTGTGAGTCTGCAAGTTGTGGACATCCAGTGGAAATGAAATGAGCTGAACTGCATCAAAAGATGACATAGTGAAAGTGTTATAATTGTTTGTTTGTTGCTCATTCTGCTGATGCCACATAGTGTAATAGTGTAGTAATCATTTCTGACGTTAGTGTTGTGAGCGCACCTCTAATGAGATCGACCACAAGCAACCCCTGTACGATCGAATTTGTAGTGTTTCATTAACTGACTGTCATTCAGCATTTCTCCTGCCTCTTTTTCTTTCCACCATTTTCTCCTCTGCTTGAGAAACTCTTAAGCATCTTAAAAGTCCTCCTTCCTGCTCCTAAGCCCTTAAGAGAAGAGCAAGCTCTATTAAGGGCTAAGATGTTTTGTGAATAGCTTTTACCGTTACCAGGATCTAGTCTTGCCTTTAAGGGGAAAGTCTTAGAAAACACGATACGTATAAGTATTTTCTTTGAACTTTGTCTCTTGGATCAACTCTTTGTACTACAAAGCTTTACGAATATGGCCCCAGGCTCTTTGTGTTGTGAAATGGTAGGTGGGAGTGAATGAGGCAGTGATCTGTCCTGACTGTCATCGCCTTTTAATTTTACACCTGTGTAATTACCTTCTGGGACGGCAGCTAAACAAAAGTTAGATTCCTCTTTCAACATTGTAGGATTAAAAAGGTGTCAAAATGTAATGCAAATGAAGAGCTCACTCATGTATCACTAATATTTGTAGTTATTTAGCAGCTGTTTTTTTTTTTTTTTTTTTGGCAGTCGATGTGGTGGGTGGGTCACAATGGGATACTGTCTGCTCTTATATGCGAGTATGTTAAGGAAAGCATAAACTGCTTTGATCACTGGCAGTGATTCAGCCTGCACCAGTTTTGGCACATTTACTGTACATTCATTTGTACATTGCACAAATCTAACTTTCATTAGTGCTTTATGTTGAGTCTTACTTTCAGTGGTACTATGCTGACATGCAATGTGATTTTTGCTAATGGCACATCTGTTTGGGTCTTAGGCACTTAATCACCCACTATGTTGAGCAGCAGTCTGTCTATTCTTCTTTTTGCTGCAGGCAGTTTATAAACATATCTATAACACGTTTAATGTCCCCCCTGTGGGAACATAATGCTCGCCCATCAGTTTCATTCTGCAGCACATCCCGTGAATAACCATAATTAAACACAGTAACACTTAATGATTGAGCAATCTGTCTCCAAGATAACAAAGCAATCACACGAAGAGAAATTCGCTGTTAGTTTTGAAAGCTTAATTACCAAAAATATATAACCAAGAGAATACTTCTGTCTTCCTACACCTATAAAGAATCTAAAGCTGAGAAAGCGGCTGCAGTCGAGGAACTTCACATGTTGTATGTGAGCTACATTAACTTCTTTTTAGAGAGTAGTAGTGATTACGTGCATCACAGGTCAGATCAGTTCAGTCAAAGCCACATGGACAGCAGTGGAAAAAGTCTCCCAGTCATTCAGTACAGTATGCCCGCCAACCACAGGCTACGGCTATCACGTTCATGGGTCAATATCAAGCGGTGACCTCCGTGGCTGTGAAGTGAAGCCAACACGGAAGTGCCAAAAACTGCAGTTCCTCAAACGTCCACTTGAGGCTGGCTGCAGAAAGAGTTAGTCTCCATAAGTCCCCATGTTAAAATGTCCATCTTAACAGCAGAAATAAACATGTTTACAGCCTGGTACAAAAAAACAGTTTTGGTCTCTATAGCTAATTTCCCCATTCATGACATAATTAACCCGATATGCATAATTAAGACCGTGGCCACTTTGAACAAAAAGGCGCCTGAGTACAGCTCTTCAGAAACCTGTAGGTGACGTCACAAATATGATGTCCATGTTGTCTATGGCCATCAAAACAGCATACTGTTGCATCAATAAACCTTTTAGGAAGTTGCAAATTTCTCCTTTTCCTGATTATTTGACAGCTTGATGAATAAAATGCACTAGCATTTTTTGAATATCAAGGTTTTTTTAATCTCATAATATGACTTTTGATTATCCATTTGAACGTTGAGGGAATTTTGTTTGTTTAATCAACCACAAAGCTGCAGATTTGAACCGATATTGTTCTGTGCTGTTCAACTTCCTTTCATCTATACATTGTCCACATTTTCTGGTCATTTGCTTAGCTCTATATCATCTGTACACACATTATATAAACAGAAATTAAGCCCACAAGATATTTCTGTACATGCAAATACACACACCACCCATGTAATCTTGCTCAAAGCAGCAATTATGTCTTCACACATTGAATCTGACCTTAAACCAATTACATGCATAAGCTGCCTACGTACAGTATACTGTACTATCATAACTCAGCCTGTTCTCACATTGTTGACAATACAGGCACACACATACACATCATACAGTCAACACCACGCTTCCTCTCATTAGTCTGAATGAATATACCAGAGAGGAAAGTAAAGGTGTGTGTGTGTGTGTGTGCAGGTCTGAGTAAACAGTGTGGTGGTGTTGGGAGCGATAAGGCTTCCGGTCGTCTGTTGGTTCAGTTCCTGTGTGACGCTGGAGATAAGAGAGCAACGCCTGTGTGCATACACACATGCATAAATTTACACACATATGATATATTACACTCACAGGCATAAACACACAAACGCACATACACAAAAGTCGGTTTAATCCTAACCATGCGTCCAGCACGAGGCGTCTCTCTCTCTGACACGCACACAGAAACACAAACAAAGGATAACACCACATCCTCTGATGTTCACACATTAACATTTACACATGAGTGAATGTGTGGGCTATATCCTGACTGGAAGTGACCTCAGAGTTAAAACTGTCCAGGGCACAAATCCAGTACACAGGAAAGAGAGAGAGCAATGAAAACATCATATAAAACACATCGCTCCACAACGCTCTGTAGTGTCTCTTATTTGACAAAATTCAAAGTAACCCTCGCTAGACAAGTTCATAAAACTGTGAAGTTTGAGCTACATGTGAGTTTGCTTCCTTCAGAAGAACTGCGTATCAAATATTTTCCAAAGCATCCGATATGAAAAAAGTTGGTATTTGCCAGGTCTTGTTTACATATTCTCTGATCAGATATCTTCTGATTTAAGTCGTACTTATAGTCAAACTTACCAAAAGACGCAGTTATATACTCTAAGTAGTGAAGAAAGTATTGTTTTGGTACTGAAACGTAGGTAATGCATTGTCGCTCGTAATGAACAACTAACTGGAATGATGAGAGAAGTGAAAAGACACAAACTGGTTTCTATTTTCTACATGAGGTATTCTAAAAATAAAATAAAATATAATGCTCTTAAAATATTGTTACAAGTTTAACACAATTGAGACAATCTGCATCAAAGAAACACTAATCTCACCTAAGGATGCTTCAAACAACAGTGTGGTGCTATAATTTACACTACACACTAATGATGCTGTGAAGTGTAGACTAATGTAGGGAAATATGAATAATTATGCCCAAACAAGGTTCCACTGAGTGTTATTCTTTGTGATCTCTGCACACATAAAAGAAAGCTGAATTACTATTCAACTCACAGCAGCTGCAGAAATGTTACTCATGCTACGTAAACATACACAAGTGTATATTTAACTATTTGTCAAATTATTGGATAAATGACAGAACAGCATCGAACAAGATGACCACCTGTTGGTAACAGTGTAGTTTTTCACTTGTGACATCCGTGCAACAGCAGACAATTTTGCAGCTCAAATTACCCATAATTTGAAAGCAGCATTCATCCTCTGACTGAGAATTTGGCTTTTTATTTCCTTATGTAGAATGATGTGCAGTTCCTTTGTTTTTGTTTATGCAACATTCAAAATTGCCTTCTTTTGCTTAGTAAAAATAGAGGATAATTTGAACCTTGTCAGTTAGAATCAGCCACATTGTTCATAATGACTTCTGAATATTACTTATCGCTGATTTTGTTAAAGCATAATGACCTCCAATTCAACAGAGAACAATTATGTAATCTTTGCTTATGAGATAGCAAGAGTCAGACAGTAAGAGGCAGACAGGCAGACATTGATGGAGAGAAAATATGGGGATGAACAAGAGAGTTGTTGGTGAATAAGACAGGAACATAAAAAAACAAACAAACAAAGACACAAATCAATCAAAGCAAATCAAATAAAGAAATCAGAAACAGAAGGAGGTGACAAGGACGAGACAAAACAAAAGAGAAACAGACCATCACAGGAGGGAGAGAAAGACTAGGCCAGGCAAGTTTAATAAGCAACTGCAGAACGATAAAACAAGCCCGATAACACCCACACAATGACCTGACACACGCACACACGCACACAGTCTCTCACACTCAGACAGCGTAGTAAAGTAAATGGAGCAGTGAGGAGGGCTCTCAAAGAGACAGGAGGAGAGAAAAATGTGAGACGAGGGCTACAAGAACTGACAAAGTACATCCATAAACATACACACACACACATGTGCATTCACACACTTACAGTATATCCACACACATGGCGATTATATATGCTGACATTTAATCCGGCACCTCTAACAGTGCTAACATGATTTTCCATGGCAAGGTAATTAAGCAGCTCAGCAACCTGTAGCCTCTCTCTTTTTTCATTCATTCACTCTCTCTCTCTGACTCACTCACACCGAAAACTCGATCTTGAACAGGCGCGATTTAATGAGTCCAGTTTAGCTTTATCTCTTTAACACTGTGCTATTCATTAACAATGACAAAAGACAAAACCTGCCCGAGGGCACAGGGTGTGTGTTTGTGTGTGTGTGTGTGTGTGTGTGTGTGTGTAATAAAATCTCTAGTTAAGCAGCCAATTAGACCCTTCATCCTTAGACAGAGTGCAGCAGCTTACTCCTCTTATCTTCCTGCTCGACTCACCGTACGGCAGCATATGTGAGCATGGATATATCGTGGTGTATGTGTGTGTGTGTGTGTGTGTGACAGACCACCTTTTTGACTTTCTGCATTGGCATATGCACGGGAGCTATAACAGCTGACATTATCGCTCTGATATGTGATGGCATTTGAAGAAAAAGACAAGACAGAAATATAATGAAGGTCAATGAAGGTTGGTTGCAGTACACAAAGATTCTAATAACATTTTATAGACAGGCACACACTCAACACACACACACACACACACTTTCTCCGACACAAATACACACATAATCTCTCTCTGACTTACACACACACACAAACGCAATGACATTTCAGAGGTTAATAGTGTGTTCAAATGCCTTATGCTCCCAGTCATTTGTCAACATTAGCTTTCTAAAAGGGACAGTTAACTGATATGCAAAGGACTGGCAATTTACACAGTCAGAGCCATTCATTATTAATAGCTGTCATGGACAGAGGGAGGGAGTAAAGAGAGACGAGGGGAAAAGATAGCGAGGTGGCATCATAAATCAGTGATGACATCAGGAAATCCTAACATCGGTCATGAAATTAAAATTCACTGATCACCACTGTTTCATACAATATTTATAATGTTGTCCATGTAGCTTTTTTAAAAACATTTTAAGCCATGAGGAGGTGCTGTAAGAGCAATGCAACAACCTGCTGATTGAGGGACAGTTTCATGGTATATTCAAACATATGTTGAGACACTAATTTTAGTCAGGAACTTCACATGGAGGCTTATTGCTGTATTGCTGTGTTGTGAGTGGATCATTCTGGTGAAATAGTCTGGTGAAGTAAACTAAATCAATCATCTGTAAGGCTCACAACTTTATTGTTTTCGGTCACGTTCACCGCTCTCAACAGGCAGTTGATTTCAGTGAAAAAAAACTGTACACTACCTGCTCAGCACCTAACAGCAGACCGACACATTTAGTAACGCGGTAAAAGGCAACTGCTTGTTTACAGGTTCGACATATCAACTTAAAAGGTGATGATAATGTGTTCATGACTTCCTTTCGCTGTGAATAGCAATTATTTTCTTTCTTCTCTTAAGGAATCTAGCTGTTATTTCCTCAATTAAGACTAAAAATACTGAAAAATATCCTGAGGTGACATTTCAGTTTAGACCCAAAGATGTGCAGCAACAAAACAACAACAAAAAGCAACAAATCGTTACCTTTGAGATATAAATATGTCTTGCATTTTGAGACTTGATTAATCGCTGCTCTAATTCCATGGCAACTGGAAAAATGATATTGCGGTGAGATTGTTTGTCAGCTCCTGTTTCCAACTTTGAATCTCACATCTGAGCAAGCTTGACATAGATTAAGGTCACAATCCTCCTGTAATGGCAGAGCCTGAGGTACATGACATCTGAATGAGCATGAAAATCACACCTAAATAAAGGTGCTGGAAGAGGCTGGGAACGCGGAGGGAAAGCGGGTAATAGTGCAGGAGAAATGTGGGCATGAGAGTACGCAGAATAAATGAGTATAAAATGAGATGGGTTGTATATATATGACTGGTCATGATCTGAAATGTGACAATACTTCCATGCTTGCCTGAACTCCTCGAATACTCCATGTCAAGACAAATTTTGTTTACAAAAGATAATCACTGCAGCACCAGTGCAGAATGGACGGGTGACTGGTCCAGGGTGGAACCCACAGTGTGTGTCGACTCTGATGTCCTGTTGTTGGTCAATTAGGTTTCTCTCTTCTCTTCTCTAATGGGTCTGTGTATCCTTCCTGTTGGGAAACTGATGGAAGACACACCTACCAGCTGGCTTCACAAGATCAACACGGCCATCACACATGCACATATACACACATTGACAGGAAACAATTTGGCAGCTCACTGGGCAAACTGGTGGTTATAGGCCAATATACTGTAATGGTCATCTAACAACGCCATTAGCTACTACAAACACCACCCTTCCTCAGATCACATCTATTGTATAACTGCAACCATTAAGAAACAATGTACCATGACCATTGGAAATACTGGTCTCTGATTGGCTGCCAGGTGTCGTTTCAAATTATCAGGACACACCAAACACCATTTCGGTGAACAGCTTGACCATCGTTTTAACTCAGTGCACAAGGTACAGGCAACAGTGCTTTTCAGACTGATGAGGATTTTTTATTTTCCTGATTGGTCAGCAACTGAAAAGAAAATGTTTAGTGAAAATGTTTCAAGGAAAAACAACATACTTAATAAACCATTAGCTACCGTTAGACAAAAGCTAACATTAGCATTCAAATGCAACCTGGTACCATTTGATTGTGTTACATGATACGACATGAATTCTGAAATATCAGTGCACCTCTTGGACATGTTCATTTAAGCTAACAGCCTGCAGTAAAACACACTGGATGTAATCAAGCCTAAAATGTAACATTAACTGTCTTGCTGTCTCTTCATCTGACCTCAGAAATCTGGTTAAGTCAGTAACATTATGTAACATTATGCTCACTGGAACATTTCTGTGTAACATTCATACAGATTACCCCTATCACGTTCCAAGTAACAGTGAGTGATTTACGCTTTTCTTATTATATCGTGAAACACTATCAAATGGTATCGTTAGCTAGGAAGTGGTAATGTTAGCGTAAGCCTTGTTTAACGGTAGCTTAAGGGTTATAAAATATGTTTTTTGACCATGAAATATGGCCCAATGTCACTCTGGACTTTTACTATCCATGCTTATCTATTTTTTTGGCAAATTCCCTATGTTTATACAACTTGTAACCTTGAAGTTACAGTAGTACAGTATTTGAGCATCCCACAGAGTGTAGCAGCCATGTGAATATGCTAAATAGTTAATACACAAAACAGCACAAAGCACAGACTAAAATATACCATAAAAACTTAATGAAAATATTCAGGACTACATGTCTCATCCCTCTGAGGAGTTCCTTATATTGATGCCCTGAACAGAGAAAACAGTCTGTCCAAACAAGGTTTTGCAAAAGGGCAACTTACAATTCCCCATAAATGCACCCCAAGTTATGTGTTTGGTCATGTTTTGACCTTTGAATACACAGCACAAATATTCATTATGCTCCTCCTGTCTCTTCCCCAGCCAACTCTGCCTGAATGCAGACCAAATGAACGTTTCTTAACGTAGGTAAGGATACAAGAAGAAACTGATACTTCCTCCCAAAGTCAGAAACAACTTACAAAAGCTTAAACATCGCTTAAAAAAACTGACATGTTTTCAGAAATAAAAAATACTCTCCTTGGAAAAATAATTCCTGACACATTTAGGTACACATCTTAAACTCACATTTAAGGTGAGCACAGAGGAACTTTCCCCCTTCAGCAGATGAATATGAAAATAGATTTCTAGTGTCAAACTCAGCACATACATCTTTCTGCACAGTGAACTTCAAACATTCAAGTGAAGTAAAAATAAGCAAAACACATTTCAAACTACAAAAAATATGCACATCTGCCAATGTCAGATATAAGACAAAAATGTCTGCCAGAACAGAAGTCTCAGCGCATATTTGGTATATTTCATAGTGGAGCAAATCTAGAATATATCATCCCTAAACTCGTCTCTCAGACAATTTGGTTGACAATATATTATTACCACTTGCTAAGAATTGACCAAAGATATTTTTGTGTAAACATGTCCTCTGTGGCTTTGTACAAACAACAATCATTAATAGGTGTCATTTATTTTTGCACACAAGCCCAGTCCTCAGAAGGTCAAATCTGAAATCTGAGGTTCCTGTCATTGTATTCCTCTCCTTTCTTTCTCCACATTTTCCCCACATCTCTTGTCAGCTCCCTGTTGTCCACCATCCACTCTTCCATTTGGGGAAAGGCCAGCCAGTGCACCTCTGAATAAATTACTCCTAGGACATGATAATACAGTAACACACAACAAGCTGCAGAGACAAAGAGGAGACAGGAGCTGAGGGGGGAGGATGAGAGCACTTTATCATCGCTGGCAGGGGAAGTAGGTGAGGAAGAAGGAGGGAAGAATGGGGTGAGAGAGAGAGAGCGAGAGAAAAAGAGAGAGAGAGAGAGAGAGAGAGGAAGCCCTCTTGGTCTCAGTTGTAATGTATTATGTATCAGAATGGGCAGACCAGCGGGAAAAAACATATGAGGAAGTGTATTCTCACATGCTCCAGTGTGTGTGTGTGTGTGTGTGTGTGTGTGTGTGTGTGTGTGTGTGTGTGTGTGTGTGAGAGAGAGAGAGAGAGAGAGAGAGAGAGATGTGAACAAAGGGGCTTTATACATAATGAAAGCATTCAACAGAACTTTGTATTTGTTATTTTTAGAGCTAATAATTATGTTTTAAATCTATCAATGTTTATTACAATTACTAAAAAGAGAGATGTTCTCTGTGGAAATCTAATTTTGCATCACAAACACACAGTGGATTAACCGTTTACTGTTTTTTTAAGTTAATTGAGTACTCTGGCACATAACCAGCATCTCATTTGCATTTTCTCTTAATATCTTTTACCAGAAGCACATTCAGAGCTAGGCAGGTCCAAACTATGGCTCTCAGGCTGTGTGCTAAATTTATATGGCCTTTGAGTTATTTAAAATTAAAAATTATATTTGGCCCGTTGACTTCATTAAACCGCAGATCCCATTGTAAATGCTATATGGGAATATCAGTCAAAGGAAGTAGTCTGCACCGCCCAGCTGGGTGATCTGATGAGTACTGTGGTGAAAATTATTAATCTCATCCGATCAACAGCGCTAAATCAGTGGAATTTCCTGGCGGAAATTGATGTGCAATATGGAGATGTGATTTAACATTCAGATGCGTGCTGGCTTAATTGTGGAGTTTCTATTCACTGGAAAGTAAAAGGTCACGGCCTTGTTGAACTGAGCAACCCTGAGAGTTCAGCAGTTCTGTTAAACAGAAGCTGATAAGAAACACATGAAATTATTTGTAAGTTTGGACTTTTTGAGAGGCAAATCACTCTATATAAACACATGACCATGCTCATATCACTGATCACAGAAACCAACGCTTTCAGGATCTCACTGCCATTGAGGAGGACATAAACTTTATCTTAAACTCTATCTGTTGGTGTAGAGGACTCCAGGAAGTTATAAGGAAATTACTGGAATGCAGTGTGATGATCTGAGGAGCCATGGGAACAGGATCAGTTTATTTGGCTCTACAAACACCAAGAGCAGCCTGAGGTCCTCTATGGTCAGCTTTGTAATGTACTTCCAGTCACCACCTGACATTAACCCTTCAGTCCAGGCCAAACATTGGTGTTCCCATTACAACTGATAGTTACTGCAGCACAAAATGCTTAAACCTCACTCATTAGTATAGTTTCTTAAATCAAAAAGCTCATGGCCCGATATACTTTTCGTCTTCATGCGGTTGCTGGCATGAAAAGTTTGGACAGCCCTGTTCTACCATGTACAGTAAACTGCAGTAAACCGGAGCTTCTGGCAGCAGAAAACACAACAAATCTGGATGCAGGGACAGAAAATCTGGGTGAAGAGCAGTTAACGTTGATTAGCACTTTCCAAAAAGATTCCAGGTCATGGTAAAAAAAAAAAACAGTAATTAAAATCAGTTAAGTAATAACTTTCATAGCCCACATTTAAACAAGTAAAAACCTGCTCAACTATTGAAGTTGTGACTAAGAGAAGAGGCATAATATGCTGTTAACAAGCACTCATATTAAGAACAAAGAAACAGGAGGAGGAGAAAGGAGAAAAAAGAGAAAAAAGACAAAGGATGTGTTGAATTTTGATGGTCTGCACTGATGTGTTTAACGGCCAAATAACAGAAATGCTTTTAAAAGAATCCTTGAAAATATCATCTGCTCCCACTGCCCTTGTCCCTTTCTACAACACACATAACAGCAATTTCCGTCAAACAACACCTTGACCTGTGAAAGAATGACACATAGAAAGAGAAAGTGGAGAGTATGTAGGGCAAGAGGGAAAAGAAAAAAGGAAAAGGAAGTGGGTAGGAAAGATAACAAGAGATCAAGGAATCTATCTAACTGTTTCAGTCACATAGATCAAAGTCATTTATGTCAGAATTTGTATTTATTGCAGTGGACGCCCACAACATTTTATTGAAGCCTGAGTTTTCATTGCAATGACAATTACAGTGATTTGTTGTTTAACTCACTGGCTAATGGTTTGGCTGTTGTGGTAAATTTAATTTGATAAATGTGTCAACTCTGATTTTTGCAATGTTTCACAGAGCAGACGCTGTGTTTAGCCAAGAAGTCAACAAATTATGTTGATGTCTTGCTCACATTGAGGGATGCATGCATGCTCACCCCATGAGACAACTGTCTGCACACAGAGGAATCTGAAGATTTTTCAACCACTGGAGTTATGCTTGGTGAGCTCCCTTTTTCTGCTTTGTTTCATTAAGTACAGCTGTTGTTGAGATGTTTCCAAACAGAGGAGTGCACAATGTTTTATTGAAGCAACTGTTTTGTTTCGTACTCGCACTACAGCCCAGGAAACCAATTCTTTCTGACAGCCAGCATATCAGTCAGATCAAGTAAGTGGTATGATTAACAGGGCGGTAGGAAATAAGAAGTCCAAACAGGGCAAACACTATCAACAAACATGAGGCAAAACTATGATTCAAAGAAGGCCGGCTTCAGTCAGAACTGAATCCACCTCCTCATTACTGACTCCAAATTGTTGGTGACATCAAAGTAGCTTCCCAGACTGCCTAGTTAGGGACCAAGCAAGCTCTGCCCCGATGCAATCTCACTACAGAGAAAACAGGCGACGCTTCGACACACGCAACCTCTAGTCCTTATCGAAAAGGCAAAAGACGAGGATGAAAGAGGCAGGCAGTCAAGAAGAGAGAGGCAGGGATAAACAGGCTGATGCAGATGCAGAGAGTGACGAAAAATAAACAGATTACGGCAAAGGATGTTCAGAGAGATGGAAAAAGACAAAAGAGATGAAAGCAAGTGTGCACCCTTCTTAGACATCAATCCACTCCACCATGAAGAAGCTTCTCAAAGAAGACTTCAAAAAGGTGCAATGAGTCCATCAAAGACTTAAACTCTCCCTGCTCTCCTGAGAACACAGGGGCTATCAAAGATACACAAACTCTCTCCATGTTGACTTTGATGTTGGGAAGGAGGCCGCACCTGGAGACATCTCCAAAAGTACAACACACATGTTCACATGTAAAGCTCCATGTGGAGGAAAACAAGCAAGAACTGGAAGCACACGTCTGGAGACACGCAGCACTAACAACAACAACAAAACAACAACATAAACCACACACAGACGTCTTTCATATAATTCCTGGTATTTCTTTTAATGCGCTCATGTACAGCTGTGTGCACATGGATGTACTTTTGCAGCACGTTTGTGCAGACATGCAGAAATACACGCATGTACTAACAGAACATACATCCCTGCTAGACCCCCTGCTGGCGGTAAAAATTGTTCATTTTTTGCTTGAGTTGACTTGAAAAGAAAAAATTTTATAAAGCAAAGAGAGGGGGGGAAAAAAGATACAAAGCGGAACAGGAGACAGAATGAGAGAGACAGATAAGAAAAAATGCCTCTGGGCAATAATGACTGTCTGTCTGTGTGTGTGTCAGAGAGTGTGTGAGAGTGTGGGTGGGTGTGTAGACTCCAGGCATGATGGGACAGGTGTGAAAGGTGACCAGTTGGGGTCATTGATGACCCAGAAAATGGGGAGAGACACACTGACAGATGTATGTATAATGAAAAAGAAGCTGCCAGACAGACAGCTGTACACACACACACACACACACACATACATGAACTGAGAAGAAACACACGCCAAGCCTCTTATTTGTCCTGACAGCAGGGCAGCAAAATGAGCATAAACTCTAATTAAGAACTTCAAGATTCACACTGCAGAACAATGTTTGCATCCGTGTCTATGTGTTTGCATGTGTGTGTGTTTACTGGTGTCAGTCTGTGTGTGTGTGTGTGTGGGTGGGTGTGTGTGTGTGTGTGTGTGTGTGTGTGTATCATTTAGAGGTTACAAGAGTTTCAGAGACAGAAATTGTTGGTGGCGTGTCTCCTTAGCATGTAATTAGCATATCATGGAGCTGCTGCTTGAACAGCCAATCAAACTGAGGAAATACTGTCTGAATGCAAATGAATCCCACCCCATCTCAGCAGACTGTTTCACAACACTTCTGCAAGACATTTACACAATTAGTTATGTGACTTTCCGTGTGTGTGTGTGTGTGTGTGTGTGTGTGTGCGTGTGTGTGGCCCAAGGCAGAGTGTGTTCCCACTGAAAAAAAAAAAAAAGCATGGGTCAAGGACAACCTTTGTGTGTTTGTCTGGGAGCAGTTTATGGTCTCTCAACCACTGTGTTACATGCATGTGTGCTAAAATGTGACACAATAGGTCAAACAAGCGAAGCATTTTCCAACCTTAAAGGACATTTTTACCCTAAATATTAAAGTGTTAACCGTCTCTGATACACAAACACATTGTGCCTTATGTTGGTCTTCGTAAAAATTAGGTTTGCATTGTAGTGTACCTAAAAAATAACAAATAGAATATAAATGTACATCCACCACGTTTGGTTATCTGAGGAGTTGTAGTGATAGTAGGACTAAAAATACTTTTTTATTAAATGTAATTATGATTAGGAATATGTGCTACACAATATATACTGACATGATGAATTATGGTGCCTTTATTACCTGTTGATAAAACAGTCTCTGCGTTTCTTAAATTTAGATTTAAGACCCTCATTATTGCAGCTGAACCTGCGCTTACATGAAACATATTCCTAAATTAATTAGCGTTTAAGCAATAGGGTCATCTATACCAGAAAAAGAATGTAATTCACACTAGAGCTGCAACAATTAGGAGATGAATGAATTAGTCAATCATCAGAAAACTATTTTAATAACTGATTAAATCATCTAAGACCGTTAATTCCAGATTCTTGGAGGAGTGGGAGCACATTTTAATGGACTTCTTTAATCAAAACAGCTAAGTTAAAGCCTCCATCAAACAGGAAAAACACTTTATTTTTATTTTTTTTCATTTCTAAACATCAAACATGTTCCAAGTTGGATTTAAGACAAGACATTGGTGATATTGCTCTTAGACATTTCATTATTCTCTGGTCTTTTATGATGGATCAATTAATTGATACAATAATCAGCAGATTAAAAGATTATGCAAATAGTCATTAATTCTAGCTAATACACAGACAGCGGGAAGAGATGGGTTATTAGGAGCACAGCAGCTCATTTTTTGTTCTGGGGTCCCAAAAGCAAATGAACCAAACCCTGGTGGTAACTTAGTAGGAAACTATCATTCAAATTATCTATCACCACATATTGTGATGTTGTCATGTGTATTTCAGGACAAAAATACATATTTGAAGTTGTCTTCCTTCCATAAAAAGTACTTCAGAATGTAACACAGGCCTATTGTTGCTCACAGTAGAAGGTTTCCCTCTATTTATGGCATCTCTATGGAGTCACTCTTTGACAGAAGTAATTTGTTCCTGCTGTTTAAAATAGCTATATATATATATATGTGTAAAGGATTATATTTTCTTACAAATCCTGTGCTTAAAGTAAATGCATTCATCCTCGGCCACAGTTCAATTAAAGTGACTTGATTTACTCTGCTGTGCATTTTAAAAGCCTCTGGTACGAGCACTTAACATCTCCGAGCATCTGTATGTGGTCCTTGTTGAGGAAATGACTGAACTCAAGAGCACTTTGTGACATTGTGGTATACATAGTGGGTTTAGAGTTTACATAATGTCAATCCAATGTTTTTAAAACCACCAGTTTTTTCTGAGAGGACTCCTTGAAGTCTTTGGTCTCTTACTCGTGCAGACTGGCCTGATCCCAGCTCTGCGAGTCTGTCTGCAGCTCATCACCTCACAATACTGCAGACATTTTCACATGCTATTCTTCCTGTCTATTAATTTGCATCATGCATGTTTTTATGTTCTGTTTACTCTTGTTTATCTTTCAGGGGTTGCATTATGCATGACTGTGTGGATTATTTATCCGCTCTTGCAAAAAAACAGTCTTCTTGCACTGCTTTTACTTGTGGTATTCCTCAGTGATAAATACTAGACCTAATATTCTTTTTAACCTGCATTTCCTCCTTAGGTCATATTGTTGAAATGGACAGCAGACAGCTTCAGAGACACACAGCTCTATGTTTTCGAAAACTCAATAAAGTCAGCAGAGTACACTGTATCCTGGAGGTCACACAACTTCTTCCAGATCAACAGAAAAGTGAAACTATTTGGCCCCTCAGACTTCACCCCTCCCTATCATCAAGGGCATTCTTTAATGCCTCAATGCCAAATTTAGGCACACATCTAAGAATATAGGGGTCATTTTTGACCTTCAACAATCAAATTCCTTGAAAAGGTCATTTACATTTATTTCAGTCTTGATTACTGCATTTTCTTGTATTCTCACCTTCATCAAAAAGGCAAAATCAAAATCTCCCACAGCTGTCAGGCTGCAAACTAACTAGATTCAATACACTGGTTTCCTGTAAGGCTTAGGGTAGGTTTAATCTCACTGCTTACATATAAAGCCTTGCACTGTGGTGTTTCTGTTTATGTCGTTGATATGTAAACTCCATTTGAGCCAGAGCAGTCTCTGTGCAGATGACTTTTGGTGACCAGGGTTTTATGGTCTGGCCGTGGATCTCCCTGCTTCTAAGAGATGATGCCTGTCTTATCTTTTAAGCTCTTTTATCCTATACATTCTCTGTTTTATTAGTTCACTGTGTCTTGGTTGAGTTTTCTTTAATCCTTTGGCCCTTTGGTTTAACCTGCTGTATTTGTAATGTTGTCTGACTGAACACAGTTGTAAAGCACTTTGTAATTTAAGGACCAACTAAAAATGCCATTGTGTAGGATTTTGTGGTGTATTGTGTTGTAGTTTCTGATTGTTCCAAAACTTTGTGAAAACATGGAGCATGGGTGGAGCTGAGGCAGAAGAATGAAGCCTGATTACTGAAAACAGCTACCTGTGATGGCACCCGCCTGCCAATTAAAGCGACCACGTTCTTAATCATGCATAGCTTTAAGTCTAAAATAAATTAAATGGAGAGTTATTTAAAAATACATGAATGAGGCAATTAGCTGTTTTTATACCAGGTTGCAAACATGTTTATTTAATTTCTTGAGTGAAGCTGGCCATTTTAATATGGGGGCTTATGGAGACTGACTCCCTTCGGGAGCCAGCATCAAGTGGCCGTTTAAGGAACTGCAGTCTACAGACACCACGGCCACAGAGTCTGCCATGTTTGTACAGTAGCCAAGACCAGGCAAAGTAAACACTGACTCTAGATAGAGCCTTTGTGTTTCACTGCCACCGTAGTTTCTCCTTCACACCAAGAAGGAGAGGGTGAGGTGAGGGCGATGCAATCTGCAACTACACTGCTAGATGCCACTAAAGCCTACACACTGCTCCACAAATCCAGCATACTGTAGGCTGTTACTGTAACCTTTTGTTGTGTACATCAAGATGACAGTTTGTGTAATCTGACTTTGAGCGCTGCTCTAATTAGACACAATATAGTCAGGGCAAGACTTGATGACAACAGTGTCTCATGTTATTAAATTATTTTTAAAAATGCAGAAATGACTGCACACTTGTGTTTCCCAGTACTGGCTCTACTCTCTAATGTACTTGCCATATCCAGTCCAAGCTGTAGAAGAGCAGTGGACACAGTCATCCTTCTGATTTTCTACTAGAGCAGTAGTTGACTGCAATCACCTGGTGTCCCAAATGGTCAAAATGAGTCTGTATAAATCAGCAGGACTCTGAGTGCTGAGGAACAGGACTGACAACTACTAGTCTACAGGGCTGGTAATAGTAGGAAGGTTTAAGAACTCAAAAACCATCAAAACTTTACATACATTTTGATTAGAAAATGACTATATAATTTAAAATTGGTGAGTCAACATATTGAAAAATACTGTATACCTTAATGCAATACCTAAAGGCAGCACAATAGTACAGTGTTTCAAATCAAGATGATATTTATCCTTATAAACCTCAAAACGTACACATCATAACTTATTTTAAAGGCTCTGCAATACTGTAGAGGAAACATAAAAACTCTTAAAGGGACAAATAGGACTATTATATAAAATACCACAACCCCACCATTTATTTTGCTCAGCGATAGTTCTCACTCCACTTAGTATTTCTGGGTCGAGCCTAACCTTTGGATCACACATTGTGCCTTTACAAAATGTATCCGCCTTTTTAAAAAATAATTTAAGCAAAATATTTGCTGGATTTCAAAGCACAGCATTGTTTGGTTTGGTTTAGTTGACAACTAAATAACCATGTTTCCAGGAAAAGGAAAGAAAGGAAGAAAGTAACACCAGTAAAAAAGTGGAGCAGCCTTGTCACATTTGTCACAAAGCCTTTAAAGAAAAACATCTTTATATATATACACACACACACATACACACACAGGCTCAGTCACAAACACACATGAACAAATGTATTGAACATGTGTCATAAAAAGACAAATATACAGACAGATCAAAAGAGGAAAACATTTGGACAGACTATAATACCCCTATGTCGGGTAACCTGTGACACCATTAGTTGCCAGGCAACCTGGACTATTCTTTGGATGAAACACCTGCCCTTCATCTATCAAGCCTTCTCAGCAGCCTCCTCCTCTCCCCGTCACACCTGTCCCCCTCTTTCTGTCTCTGTCTGGTGGGTGGGATATCATGGGTGGAGAGGTGAAACACAAATGAGGTGATGAGGATGGAGTTAGTCTGTCGGAAATAATAACAAACCAGTAAACCAGTGCAACACTCAACAATGGGGGCCATATATAGGCAGTGAGGACAGATGGATACACAAACAGTCAATAGTTTATCGTCCATGGGATCAGAATAACCATGTTTCCATTTGGCAATCAGCATAAAAAAAGACTTGGTGGAGGTTATGTCAAACTATTCAGATTCATAGTAGCCTGCAGATAGAAATACAATACTTTTGTGAAATAATCACAGTATATGAGGTAGTAGGTGTTGTGTGTTTATGTATGTGCGCTGTGCGTGTGTGTGTTTCTACAGTCTGTGTGATCATATGCTGTCGAACGAGTTCACTACAAGCATCACAAAACCTCCGAATGTCCCAAATACGACACTTATAGCCTTCCAGTGGCTTTATCTCTGTGTGGGTCAATCAATAGAGGCGATCAATAAGAAAAAGCCCTGCAGTCAGGGCAAGAGGAACCGAAGCATTGGAGCACATTCTGCTACTCTACTGTAGAGACAGAGCGAACAACAGTGCAATAATAACTACTGTAACAACGTCAATATAATTGTGGTCAACAAACTGTTAAATCTATAGCAGCATAACGATGGTGCACATCTGCATCTACTGTAAGAGCAACTTGAAACAGCTGTGGATTTACAACAGCAACACATGATGAGTACGAGTAATATCAGCAATAAAAATTATTAGAAAAACCTAATAAAACCTACCACAGCAGCAAAAATAATGACACACACTACAAGCTGCGATAAAATGAAATCAGTTCAGCTAAATGGAGGCATGGGATTCACTGACCACATTACCATTTTAGTCCCCTTACCTGCATGAAATGATCCCAAAAACCACAGGGATGAAAAACAGGATGTGAGTAAGTAATCTCTCCTCATTTTTAGAGTCGTGTGAAAGGATTTTGTGTGTGAGCGTGTGTCTGTGAATTTGAGATTCATAAATAATTCACTTCAGTCATCTTGTGTCATTTTTATCTCCCACTTCTTTTCAGCAGCTTATTTCAAACAGTCACTTTTATTTTACAGTATGCCACAAGAGGGTTTACTCCTACTACTACCATGTTTGTAACCACAAAACATTTATAAGAGATCAAACGCATGGCTAATTCTCACAGCTATGTGTAAACACTATCATACTGTATATACGTATACAGTATATTTGTATGACAAACTCAAAGACCCTATAACATTCCCTGCTTTTCATGCTGTGACAATGACTCCATGTCCGTGACCTCTGCAACTTCCCAGCTGTCAGACGTTGTTGCCTGCACAAACACATGAGTAAACCTACACTTCCACAAACTAAAATAGATGAGGCTGTTCGCACTCAAATTGAAATGACCTTCAAACTAAAGTAGTCCATGCATTAGTGTCACACCAGAACAACAAACCGTGAACACATTAGGGTCTCGCCACGCATGCAAAGGTACTTGATACTGTCTTCTAATTAAACCAAAGCTCTGTGTCCCAAACACAGCTGCCTCACCTCCCACCTAATGTCTCAAAGGAAGCACACACACACACACACACACACACACACACACACACATACATACATATGTCAAAATATGACAAAAAAGTCTTCAAAAAAGTACCAAACACAGTATTGACTGTTGGATTACTGTGCACACCTGTACTCATACATACATGCATACATTTGTAACTTCTATACACTGACACACACATAAACACAAACACACTGTTATACACACACGTCTGCATACACACACATACACACAGAAACACCTGTCTGTGGCAACAGTCCATAGAGATAAGAAGGCTGACAGGAGCTGCTGGAGCCAAAGCTGGGAACCATGGGAGCTGTCAAGCTCATTTCCCCGTGACACCTCCAGACTCTCTCTCTCTCTCCCTCCAACACAAACACACACACACACACACACACACACTTATGATGACATTGTATTGACTTGACAATTCATTCCCTGGAGCTGTATCCTTAGCATAACTGTTATACACTGTACTTCAACCAAACCTTCCTCCAACACTTAAACCTGCTGTAAGCTTTGATCTTAAACCTGCAACATATGAAACCTTAAGCTCAACTTAACTGTAACTCTAGCCTCCGTCTTTAAAATAACCATCCCTAATAAGGTGTGCGAAACAGTCATGACAAGTAACCAGCTGGCCAGTTTTTTCTATTCTTGTGGAGGACCCACAATAGAAATAGCAGAGATGGCATAAAGAAAATGTACAGTTAGTTTCTAGATGAAAAGCACACACTCACTTCCCACGTGTACCATGACATGATGTGGAAAAAAAGCAGACCGGAGGTTTTTATAGGAACTAACAAGAGCAATACTGTTTCAGCGTTGTCCAGTATGGAGGATGTGCTGGCTTGAACAATAATATAAGTTATTACTGGTCATGTAGAGAAGCAAACTTACTCTTGACTATATTTATACACTTATATTATATATATATAAATTTGACAAACATTGTTTTCAGATTCAGTCCCCTGTGCAACAGTTTGTCACCATCTCTTTCGATGATGCAAACAGGTCCACCACCTCCAGCCTGTCAGTCTATGTCTGAATGTCTCAATCTGGAACTAGACCTGACGTGACGGTTGAAAAGTTCAACACTTTTTCATGTACATCATACGCCTGCAGCTGCTTCACTGCAAGACTACCAAAGACATCACAAGGAGCGAACGCAGCCAAAATGTTCATGAATACAATAATCCTCCCACACATCACGTACTGTCTGACAAGTTGAGGACGTCAATAAAACCACTCTAAAGCCAATAGAATCATTGTACAAACAAACATTAGAAACCCAAGACAAGAAGCCATAAGGATACCATCACTGCAATATTATGAACACGCACAATTTACTAAGCCGGGAAAAAATTGTTAAATACACCAGACGGTGTCTCGTTTTCAAAGTATTACACAATATGGCTCCTCCACCACTCTGTGCTTATACATTAAAAAGGAGCTGAACTACTAGAGCAACAACTAGAGGAGAGTCTACTCCTCGAAGATAAATTAGTCTTGGCCAATCTGTTTTTTCTGTCTGAGTCTCCTGGGACTGGAACAACATACCACAACATTAAGAGCCTGGTTTATTAAAAATCATATGTGAGAAAACAGTGATGTGTTTTCATGTTATTTGTTAGTGTAAGAGCTTCTCCTGCTTATCATAGCTTCTGTACATTATATTTACACTTCACTGGGCATCTGCATATTTTCACTGCTTTTATCACTGATTGTATGTTCAGTGCTTTTAAAGTCTGTGCTGTTTCCCTGCCTGGGGACTAATTAGCCTTTCTGGCTAACTCTGGCATATTTTCAGAAATGTTATTACAGTTTTGTTTTTGGGTTTTTTTTTCAGATCATTTAAACATGTTTCCTGACACAACATTTCTGACCAGTTAACCATTTTGTCAAGACCCCACAAATCAAAGCAAAATTAAACATAGGTCTCAAAACGATGTTCTCGCTTCTCAAAACTAATTCTATCTACCAAAACACACAGCTATCTCATAAATATGTCTTACAACATGTGATTGGTTTGATCAATTTAAAACACCACCATCAAAATACTGTTTATATATGTTTTGGCTTCATGTGGTATGTGTGTATGTAAGTGTATGGAGATTTTTTTGGTGTGTTGTTGGTATGTGCAGTATAAAAACAGTTGCGATATTGTAATACAATACAGTATTGTGTAAATAAACAACAATTCCACTTTCAGTCGATGACTTCATGTAACCACAGGAGGCACATCACGTCACAAATGACCTTACTGCCATCGGCAATACCTTGACAATGTCAAGGTATGGAGAATTCTAGTAAATGTGACAGGGGCATGGAAACTAGCAGTGATGGAAACTATTAACAAGCTGGTTTACACCACAGATACAATGCATATTTGTCTATCCAATAAGCTCCAATTGGGCTGGGTCTCCCAGAGTCATTCTGTAAACTCATAGTTGATACCACAACATTTTTAAAGTCTGAGAATACACATATGTTATCTATTTCGGTAAAATTCCCTATAATTGCACTGATAAGTAAAATGAGACCCTTCGTCTTCCTCTCTGTTCTCAGTGTTGCTCCATGTTTTCCCCCTAACACAGAAGACGTCACCAGTGGCGTCTTTATGCTCATGATTGGAGTGTTTTCGCCAGTAGAGACTGAAAAGGTGAGACGTGACTGAGACCAATCGGTAATTAGGGTGTGGCAATTTGAAGGCCAATGTTTTCCCCAGTGAACAAAGTGTGCTAAATGAAGCAATTTGTGCTTAGACTTCTGCAAAAATGTGATTAGAACTTATATTTGATTGTGCTTAGACTTATATAATTTTTTGTATGTATACGATGGAGAAAAACTGTAATATGCACTGTCTCAAGAAACATTGCCTCATGCAAAGCTCAAGTTTTGGGCTCATTTCTAATTGTTCATGGCTCACAGTAGTATAGATTGTGCTTTTATAGACTGCCGCTCGCTCATTTTAATAATTTAACAGTTGGATTAAAGTCGTTCCAGAGTATGTTAAACATAAAAACTCTTTCCCTCTACACAGCGTACAGTCTTCTCCTTGACTCCACACTGCTTCTATTAACATCTCAGTTAGGGGGCATGACATTTGCTAAGGATATGCAAGATCCCATTTTTTTTAAATAAACAGCTATTAGTGTGGTGCATCAATTTGTATAAAACAGGAAATCATTGGCAGATTACAAGACGAGTCAAGGAGAACCAAACAGCCAGAATTAATGATAAAATGGATTTCCACTCTGTTAGTGATAGGGACTGTTATATTACATCTTATTACATAGATTACAGTCTGTTTAACATTAATGTTAAACAGCATGTTGGCATCGCTTAATTAATGCATCCATCTCCTTCCCTCTGGCTTCAATACTCACACAGAGTAAAATTCAGGCCTTGTTATAATTAGGTGCATTGAGTTGAATCAATTTGGTGCAGTAAGTCCCCATACCACTTAAGTATTTGTACGGCCTCCTGATTTCCCTTGAATATAAAAGAGACTTTCCTACTATTCGGGTGTATGAATTTCCATCATAAGGAAATATGATTTTTAAACTGCTGCTCCTTCAGCTGCATCGCATAGTACATCACAAGGGTATCTACTTCATTGGAAAAAAAGTAAATTCTAGATCAAGTTTCTATGATGCTAAGTACTTTCCTGTAACCATTAAATAAAATGACTTGTCCTCCTCCCGGTATGCTGGTTTTCTCCCACAGTCCAAAGACATGTTATTTAGACGTATTAAAGACTTTAAATTGACCATATGTGTGAATACAAGAGTGAATGTGGTTCTATATGTGTGTCAGCTCTGTAATACATTGGGAACTTGTCCAGAGAATAATCCTCTTTTCGCCTATTGTGAGCTGGGATCAGGTCCAGCCAACCCAGGATAAGGACTATGGAAAATGGATAGATGGATGGACTACATCTATATTATAACTGTATAAACTGACTCTGGCCCAGCCCTCAATGTGTACATGAAGCAAATAAAACACATTTTATTGTACTGTATCAATGTAACCTGTGTATTTAACATCTTTAAATGCTGCTGGTTAAGTGTGTGAGTGTATGAATAAAAATAAGATGTGTGCACATGTGTTAGTGACTCAGGATGACACTTTCAGCAGGGCGGACCATGTGCAGATGTGACCTGAACATTTTCAAGAGAGCCATAGAGACTGTGGAGCAGGGTTACGAAGGTCTTAAAACAGCATTCTGTAGCATTTGACGGTTATCTTACAATGATAACCTCTATGCTACTCAAATCCAGGAGAGTGTCCTGGATAATTTGATGATACTGGGTTCCTGATATAGTAAGAGGCTGTAATTTCTTCTAGCTATGTTTCTGAGTTTATTCCCTCAGTTTGGTTTGGCCAGAGCAGGGAAGAAATCAGAGCTGTAGCAAATCACGAATTGTAATTGGATATTTGTCGCCTAAAAACTCCCGAGGAGCCATACTTGACTTCTCTTTCCCTTACACACTTGACATTTGACTTTCTATTACATCGTCGTGCTGATGATTCAGCTGGAAGAGTTTTCATGCATGCATGCTTTGCCAGTGTCTTCATAATATTTATGCAGAAAATTAATGGGAGCAAAGAAGCCAAATATTCATTCAAACACAATTACATACTTATTTGCTAGCGATGTGCATAGACCCCATTTGTTTTGGCTAATTTAAATGAATGTAAAACAGTTAATGAGCTTGTGTTTGCTATTATTTTCTGCTGGCCTTCAAAGTATGTTGTACTTTTGACTGAATACTATGACTACGACGCTGGACTCACAGGAGACAGGGAATCGAAATGTAGATAAATTATTGAATTTAATGTTTTTAATGTTTAAAAGCGTTCAATGTTTTGCTGAAGCACACACATTCTGTAGTTACACAAACACATAAACACAGCACACAATGGTTTCTCTCTGCTTTCTCTTCCCTCTCTGTCTCTTTTCTCTCTCTCTCTCTCTGAATATTTTAGTATTGATGAGCCCATTACTGATGATAACACAGTGCAACGTCAGCATCCTTTCTCTCCCTTTTGTGCACACACACACACGCTCACTCATCAGGAGTCGGGTTACAACTCTGCTGCTGTGTACTTCTGTGCATTTCTATGTGTGTGTGTGTGTGTGTGTGTGTGTGAGTGAGTGTGTGTGTTCAGCATGAGGAGAGGGATCTGACTTCCTGGCGTCAATCCAGTAAATTGCAATATTTTTCAGGCTGAAGACTGTTTCACATGCACGCCTGCTGGCACACAAATACACATACTCAAATACAGATTACATGGGCGATGCATGTTGGCTGCTAAAATGATGTAAGATGATAACATCTGATAAACAATAAAAAGTGCACCGAATAGGAACGTGTCCTCCTCTAAAACCTGTTTAAAACACACAAGCATTAAACATTACAAACTAAGGACGAATGGAGGTCTAAGTATGTACGTGAATACAGAAACTGTAGAGTTAGGTCAATATATTATATGATGATGAATAACTGGCTCGCAAAGAGACGACATCACAATGATAAAAACACAAAAGCCTAGATGTTTTATTTGATCACAATGCTCAATCACCTGAGGGAGATATATCACAATGGGTGCTGGCATGACATCTGCTCTTGTGTTTTTCGTGACAGCATCACACACTTCATGACTTTAGGTGATGACCGATGCTCACTCTCTAAATGAAACTGACTCCAGCTTTAGGGAAGCAGGTGAGACCATCTACTGAAACTAATTGTATGTCAGAGATCACTGACGTCCACATGGCAGATTCATTATTCCTCCATGACTCCGGTTATTTTCTCCTAGACTGGCCAACAAATGCCCAATATAAGAAGCTTAAGTCTTTTTCTGACAAGCACTGGTGAGAAGAATAAAAGCCATTATCCTCTAGTGATTCCTCTTATTGAATCTGAACCAATTATGAAGGTGGAGATAAACAGAATCAAACACATTAGACGAGGAATTTTTCAACTTTGAGGCAAAAAGAGGGTTGAAACTTGATATGAGGAAGATTATTTCGTGCAATCAGTGTATAATGGCATCACAATGTTATTATCCACAAATGATGCTGGCTATGAGAGAGGGCTAGGGAACTAACAGAATAATAAAGAAAAAAAACACAGAGTATAGACATCAAGACATGTCCTGAGGGAAGCTCTCACCATATATACATTATGGGCACGCTGTTTGATCAGTCACGCGTTTTTGATCACAATCACTCGACTCCATCAGCAGCAGATGCGTCAGTTAATTTGAGAGCAGGCGTTGTGTGTTTACATGGCAAACTTTCATTTCAAACAGAAGAAAACCTGCTTCATAATCACGAGGGGTCTACTTCATTAACCAACATTTACCTAAACACACGCCTCTGACTCTGACATTTAAATGTGTGTTTTTATCCAGGCAGGTGAGAGAAGTCAAGATAAACAACACTGTTACAACTAACGGCCTCAACAATTACCACAGAGTTTAATGAAGACCTCTCTGAAACACACATAATAAACACTTCATGAAGATAAGATGCAAAACCGGGCTGCTTTATTGCATTAAACTGTCAGCCTTCTTTGAGCCACAGCACATATTTGCTGTTCTGTGAAAACAACTTATCTCCAAAATGTCTATTTTCATGAAAAAGGAACAGCCTCAGGGTCGAGAATGACCCTTGTTTTAGCTCTGTGATGATGCATTTTGGGAGTCTCAAAGAAGAAAACTGCACAAGAAGGACCAAACAATACAACTCTAATAATAATATCTTTATTAATGGTTAATTAATCACCTACTAATGCTTTATAGATCATTTATAAACCATTATTACGAACATTTTTGGGGTTATTAGGTTGTGAGAAGTCTTTTTGGTTGGTGTCTATCCTTTTCATGAGAAATTAAGCAATCACAGATGTTGGCAATCAATTAATAAACATCTAATAAGTTGATAATAAATAGATTTTAGTCCAGTCTCTGTGCAGTCCTACTTTATAAGGTAAGTCTACTCCATCAAAGAGGTATTTTCACAACCTGGCAACCCAAAAGTTGTTCTTATTAATGACTTATAACTAATTTATTAATGATGTATTAACCATTTATAAAGCTATCAGTTACATCTTATAAACCCTGCCATAATAGAAAGTGGTACCCTGCAAGGTTTTTGCTTCATAGTCAGATTACTAGTTTGAGATAAGGTGGTTTGCGGTGTTTTAAAAACATTTCTGCATGAAGATTGTCATGGAGAGAATTGAATTAGGAGGGCAATCACAGCAAATGTATCTGTCCCAATAGGGATATTAAAGGAACAGCAGCCTTTCAGAGTGCTGTTATGATACCCATGAAGATACAAAGGCATGATAAGGTCACTAAACTCTCTGCAAAGCAGAGCAGACACACTATGAGAGCATTTTAGTAATATTAATGTGAGGGAGGAGAGCTAGAGGGCTTTTGCCCACCAGTTTATACTGACAGCTGCCTGCACAGCTCACATGGGGTCTTCACTGGGCATGTCAGGAGGGGATAATGACACCCAGCAGGTCACACTCACACTACAACTACACCAACAGTCTGTATTTGGCTCAAAGCGAGGCGCCATGTGCCTCTGTAGCCGTTCACTTTGTATGTAGAAGTAGTAGTAAGACAAAACAAAACACAAAGCACTCACAACATGTATAGTTATTAGGCACACTTACATCTCGGAGGACGGCGGCTGGCTACGGCAGAGGAGCGCGTGTCCGCACGCTTGTCCCATCGCGCATCCTGCCTCGCGCCTCCCCGGTTAACCCAAACAGCTGCAGTCAGGAGGACCTGGCGGGGTGAGGTGAGGAAAATGGGAGGGGGTGGGGGGGGGAACTGCACGCGTCCTGGGAGAGGGTGTGAAGGATGGATAGGCGATGGATGGACGGATAGATAGTAGGTTGGGTGTGTGTGTGTGTGTTGTGTCTCTCGCTTTCTCTCCTGTCTCTGTCTGCCTCTCTCCGGTCTGCTCTGCTGTCTCCTCTCGAGCTCTGACAGCGCGCGGGGATTGGTCAGGACCCGGTAACTGATACTCGAGCTGTGGTGCGCGAGGATATAACGGCTGAGCAGAGAGAGAGAGAGAAAGAGAGAGAAAGGTTTACAGACAGATAGAGAGAGAGAGAGAGAGAGAGCTCAGCCGGTCAAAGGACGCGTCAGTCAAACACGAGCTGAGACCACCCCCCCTTCGCGTGTGCTGAAATAATAATAATAAAGAAACAATCCTCCTCAGGTCATGCCTGCACGTTCACGAGTACCGGATAATTCATGCGTGGAAATTAAAGTTGTGTTGTTGTGAAAATTCAATTTTCACGGTGTATCGCCACACCACAGCTGCGCATTTTCACACAACTCCTACAATGCACGCTCCTCCTGCTCCTCCTCTTGCACCCCCTTTGAATCTTGCTCCTTCATATATGCTATAGATATGTGTGGACAAGACGAGGACTTGAACTTGTCTCCTCTTCCTTCCTTCCTAAACAGACGAGATGGTATCGGCTCGCTCTGGCAGGGTTTCATTATAAACCACATGTTGCACTCTACTCCAGTGTGTCTATCACGGGACACAGGTCTCAAGGTCCAAACACAGATCTTCTGCCTTATATGGCCTTTCCAGTATACACAAGGAAGCAGCAGGGATTCACCACAAGAGCAATGCATAGTGAAACTGGAGCCTTTGACATGTTTGCTGACCTTTAAATACCCTTCAAGTCATCAGATGTCAGGTGTTTAACATTCTTTTGGACAATATATTAACATGCAACTAAGAGAAAATCAATATTTTATCTTAAACAGCAGCCCTCCTGTAGCCTACAGCCATGCACCACCATACACAGGTGTTTTCAATTATTTAGCCTGATTAGACACCCACTCACACACTCAGCATGCTCACACTGTGAATGATTGACATCTTTGACAGGCTCCTAACATGTTTTGCATGTGTTCATCATCATCATCATCTCTATCATTATTGTTAGTTAATGAGTTTTGGTGACCTCAGGAAATATCTGCCATAGTTCCAGCTCCGGCCTGAGCAGAGGACTAATCAGCCGTAACTGCAAACACCTGTGTGAATGTGGACTCACACTTATGATATTGCACCTTCATATTTTCCTTTTGCCTTAAAGCAATACGACTCTGTGGTTGTGTTCTCTGTCCTGCTACTGTGTTATTATTTCTCCAGTGAATAAACCAAGATTGGAAATTGGCTTTAAAATGGACTAGAACTGTGATTAGAAACAAACATTACAACTTATCTCCACAAGAAAAACACAGGTGCAACTCATGACATTAATAATGTGTCTGATCCATTACATGTCTCAGTAAGCCACAGTGGTGAGCCAAACTGCGGAACCAACAGGTCCCTTGAACTGGCACACCTAAATGAAATGCAGCCATTATTAATGTTATCAATTACACGCGTGCTGTCTCTGCTGTAACATGCCAACATGTTTATCTGCAGCACACTAGACAAATGTTGCACTGCACAGCAGCTTACAGTGGAGCACAGCAGATGACTTATCTAGAACAACAACATCTGTGACAGGCTATTACAGAAAGTTCAGAGGTCTACTCAGCTCAGGGGTGCAACCAGAATCTAACAAATACTTACTGGTGGTTGCTCACTGTGGTGGATCATCACATCCTCCACTCCACTTTTATCGTCTGCACTATTTTATGGCTCATGTCTTAGATTCTCCATTCTTACTTGCATGAGTTTCTTTTTTATAGGCCTGCATTGTTTGAAGGGAACCTCAGGTTCTTAAGAATTTCATTGCTAATGAACTTGTGTCTCCAGGTAGGGAGCCAGACAACTTTTTGGGAACCACTGGGTTAAAACTGGTATCATATTTAGGCTGAGATATGCTTTATTTCTTGTAATTTGGTCAATAAATTGTGTGTGCATTTGATACATTGGGGCTATATTTGATTATATTACAGGTCCTTCATTTAATGAACTGTGCCTTTTGTGTGACAAATATAAATCGACATTACTTCAATGTCCTCTATGGTAGCTACAGGCCTGCTTTGGCTGTATTTAGATCCCTAACAGAAAGTGTGTTTATTTATAATTTGTGGCATGTGGATTATCTCCATATCACTGTCTAAACAGATAAAATTTGATTTAAGCCAGACTATCTCACTGTAATAGAGGAAGACCAGAAGGAGTCCAAAAATCAGATCTGTGCCTCTGTAAATATATCCCAGTATCTCTGTCCAACCCATTGTTCTTTATGTATCTAGATACATAGTACCATCAAACCTTTAAGCATTTAAAAAAGAGGTCAATTTAGGACCCAAGATGATGTTGTTCTTCTCTGTTGCCACGCAGGGAGCCACCAGCCAGAGGCATGTGCCACCTAATTTTGTGAAATACGTATTTGGAAGACAAAGAGGGACAATGCAAGGTGTCTGAGAAGCCCTGCAATTTTAATAGAGGCATCTTAGGTCGCCTAGCAGGAGCTGTCAATTACGAGGAAGGACAAGACAGAGAGAGACAAAGCAACACAGAGGGTGAGAAGACAGAGGAACAGGGGAGTGTGACAGAGAGAAGACGAGAGGTGGGAGAGGAAGAATAATGCAGAAGTGAGGGTGAAGGTAAAGGGTCAGCAGGGGGGATACTGTGAATCTTATTACTGACAAGTTTGCCACTATGTGTATGTGTGTGTACATGGATGTGTGTGCACATGTCACATCTGGTGTGTTGGCATACAGATCCATGGTGCTCAGCTGTGTCTCAACATGTATTTGTGTGTGTGTTTGTCCAGCAGAACTTGTGTGCCTGAGGCCCCCTGGTTTCAGATCAGTCAGCGTGGGCACTAACAGATCTGCGCTGGGACTCAGGTCAAAGAAATGTCTGTAATGGGCTTGCATCACCAGCTGGAGAAAGTATTTATATCAGTGTCTTTTTAAAAAAAGTGCACCCTTCTTGTATCAATAAATTAAAGGCAGCAGCTGTTTACATTTTTTGAATGGACCTAATTTAAAGTCACGTCACCTCACCTTCTCCAACCTAAATCTTACACATTGGCTCTTTAACTTTCTGTAACAGAAATCTAATATTTTCATCGTCATCTAATCCAAGTTGGGATCTTCCATATTAAACAGACCATAAAACCATAGACAATATAAGTATGGATGTTGCATCTGTGACGTCATCCACAGGTTTCTGAAGAGCCGCGAAGCTCAGAGTGTGGTTGCTCTGGTTGACACCAGTCTAGCCTCCAGTCTAATCTAAAAATCAGCAAAGACGTGGATCATCAGTGGACCTGAGGTGGGCTGAATGATGCCTGGGTGATCAAGCCAAGCCACAAGTCACCTGTAATGGCACCCACATGTCAATCAAAGCAGCCACACTGTTAATTATGCATAACTTTAGGTCTTAATATAATTTGAATGGGCGAGTTAAAAAAAATTCTATACAGACTCCATACAGTTGTCATGAACGGGGAAATTATCTATAGAAACCAAAACTGTTTTTTGTACCAGGCTGTAAACATGTTTATTTCTGCTGTGAAGTTGGACATTTTAATATACAGTATGGGCTTACGGAGACTGACTCACTTCTGGAGCCAGTCTCAAGTGGTCGTTAGAGGAACTGCAGTTTTTGGCACTTCCGTATTGGCTTCACTTCACAGCCACAATGGAGGTTGCCGCTTGCTAACATGCTCATGATGACAGTATTAACATGCTAATGTTTAAAAGGTATAATGTTTATCATGTTCACCATCTTGGTTCAGCATGTTAGTTAACATTTGCTAATTAGTCATTAACACAAAAAACAGCTAAGGCTGAACGTCATTTGCACAAATTTGATCATACAGTGTTAAGCAAGTTAATATTTTGACTTGATAATGACGCTAGAGAAAAGTCAACGTTATTAGGATTCATCCACCAGCCATGAATGTTTGTGGACAATTATCGAATAGTTAGGAACGACAGACCAACATTGGCATCCATAAAGCATTTCTAAAAATATTGTAGATTTCATTGTCATATCTACAGACGGACTTTGGGTGAATCTCTTCATTAATTGAGATAGTATTGAAACTTTTCTTTATAACAAACAAGTCTAGAAAACATTCATGGTTGCAATAATCTAAAAAAAACTGCATCATCCTAAAGAACTTGTGAGATCTTAATTTGGTACTTCTTTCAGACAACCAACCTGTGGACATCATCCTCAGAAACCCACATACTGTCAGTACTCACCGAGAAATAAAAACTGTAATGTGCTTTCCTCGGCAGACAGGGATAGTAAGGGGCAGAAGCAGCTGTAATGTGACAGCAGTGTCTGACCAGTGCTCTGCAATAAAGTGCAGTGAAGCTTATTTTTATGAGAGGGGAAGTTCCCGTTGTTCCAGTCTGTACTCAAACACACTAAGCAGAGCTGCTGCTGTAAATAAGATGAGACTGATGAGCAGAGCAGACAGCCAGAGCTCTGTTCATTTTTAAAACTACTTTTAATATGTGATTGAAACTGAAGCGACCCATTAATGCAACCCTGAAGAGTCTCCTCATTAAAAACTGATTTGTTTGTTATATAAGACTAAAATTGGAGACATTTCATTCATCCGAGCCCAAATCAAATGTCTTCAAAGTGCAAAGGAGCGATATATATTATGTTATAATCTGGCAATAAAAAGCCAGACAGAGTGTGAGATGCGCTTCAGCTTATGGCTCAATGGGATCAATATCACTACCAGACTCAATGCTCGTCTTGAGTGTCCCATAGCAAGGTCTAATCAAGGTCTCTGAATCAGATAAGATGAACAGCAATACAAGATAACTCCCCAGACATCAATGTAAAAGTTTAGTGACCGTAAAGCTAAAATCCTCTTGTTGTGATTCAACAAAGGTTTGCAGCAAGCAACAAAACTGTGTCACGCTTCAGTTGATTGAGTTCCCCAGAGTGTTGCTCCTGTATCAGCTCCTTGAGTTGATTACATCAGAACCTGATTAGACCTTCTGTCCTCAACCTGGAGTGTTTACTGACATTTATGGGCATACCAATCGTTAATACTTCCTGGAATTTGAAAGTGCAGACTGAACTGACGCTTAATTATTTATGATCCTTTCTGTGCCCGTGGCCTGATTGGTAAATAGCTCTCTGTTGAGCCATAATATCAGTCATTATGCTATCTTTCAACAGGCTTTGATACATAGACAGTGTCTGTTGTGAGCTATAGTGCCTGCAGCATATGGATATATGGACAAAAAGGATAAGGGTAATTAGAGTCTTGAAATCTCTTGGTGAAATGCAGCTTGTCCTTACCTGTCCTTCACACGGAAAGATTTATCTATTAAAGCAAGGCTGGCAAACCGGTGTTTTTTTATTCTGTTCTGTGTGTTTATTACTTGTATCAGTCTGCCTTGCTTGACTCTGTCCACTTCCCTTTTCAACAAATACAGACATCTCACTCCCAATTTCCTTGACAGAGTTTGGGTGCTTGATTTGGGCCAGAAAACAATCCTACCAAACAAGCTGCATTACTTTGTCCAAACAACACAACCCTGCTCCTTCACTTTCACTTTTTCTTTCACTTGTTGTGCTCACATGGTGTCGGGTCGGTAACAAGCGACAAATAACAATAGTTTCTGTGGAAGGAAAGAAAAAGTTCAGAAATATAGATGCAATCCTCAACAAAAAATGTGTAAGATACCTGTTTAAAAGTGACATCTTGCAGCCAATAATGGCTGTCCTCTCTTAGAGGTAAAACCACAAGTAGAGTGACATTATTATTCTGTGCAGGGAGTATATGGAGTTATGGTGTAGGTCAGTGTGGATGGTTGGGCATACAAAGTGTCTATTCTTGACTGGAGACGACAGTTTGCACTCCATCTCCTGCAGTGTTTGTTTCTGTTAACCATAAAGGCATTTTTTAATCCTGCATGAACTGATATCTGAGGGTCACCAGAAACAGCCTGTAAACACAACATTGACATATTACCACCTTTTAAGATACAAAGCTGCATTAGCATTTATTGTGGATTCCTTTTTTTATGTCCACCAGTTTAATAGTTACTCTTTTCCAGCTCTGTTTTTGCTCTCCACCACCTCCTCAGGGAAATATCTGACTCTTAAGCTTCTAAATATTTGCTAGCTGGCGACTGACTTTCTGTCTGCCTGGTTTTATCACATATTTCTGACTGAAAACAGCTGCCTGTGTCTGGAAATGACACTGACGAGAACACTAAAGTTATGAGCCTTAATACCAAAATTGAAAGACACAAAAATGCTCCATAGAGCTGAAGGGGGTTTATTACGAAGAGGAGCCCCTTTCATACACAAGTAGTCATGTGATCAGTTGTTAAAATGCATCTTGAAGCTCCTTTAACCAAGTAGTTTCAGTTTCTCAAACCTCTAGACCAGAAAACTCAAGAACAGTCATGTGGGTATGTACCGTTTAGGTGTGACGAATTGTTGGAAATAAATCAACTGCTAGCAAAGAAAACGAGTTCCTGTTGAGCTCACATGCTTTTCAGACATTTCTCACTCTTTCTATCTATCCATCCTTATCTTAATCCCCTCCTTTCTCTGTCTGTGCTCCCATCCCTCTTCCTCTCTGTCCTTTCTCCCTCCATCCCCGCTGTGCTTGTTGTAATACCTTCCTGTAGCCCACAAGTCTTCTTCTTTTCCCCCTCCTTCCCTCTCTACTTCCTTCCTCCATTCTTCCATCCTGCCCTTCCTACCACACATAAGCCTCTTCCAGCATTAACTGGAAACCCTATGGGTGCTACCATCTTCACTTTATCTTTTGCAGGTTTTATCACAGCGAGTTGTAGCTCAGTGTTATCCTCTGCCCAGGGCTGACTTTTCCCAAAACTAATTAAACCCCTTCTCAAAGTGTTCATCCTCAACATTCGGATTACCTTGCTCCGGTTCAGGGCCAGCTAGCTCTGGGCTAAAAGTTAGTCCACTTGAACATGCCTTATGAAATAGTGCAGATAGCTGCGCTAGATTGGTTCTACATTACATTATGGTTAAAGCTGATTTCATCAGCCTCCATAATGAGCAGAGATATAACTTCCTGTTTTTAAGTATGGCAGCATGTATGTTTACCCTTGCAGTCGGTCACATAACAACTGCACATGTTTACTGTATGCACTGCATGTGCTTACAATATTCCTGCATATTTCACTATGATCTTTAACTGTGCTGACATTACTCTGCCCCCTCTAACTATGCTGGAGAACATCGAGTTAATTAAATTATATCAGCAGAAACAGAAAAAAAAAAAATACACTGAGGAAAGTGATGCGACATCCTTTCTGTGAAGTGTTTTCTTTCTGCATATTTTAATAATTTCAAAAGCCAGAATGCTTTTGATGCATAACTTATCATGGTACCAGAAAGGGCTTTAAAAGTTTCACAGCAAATAAAGCCTCAGAACTTGTAAACTGTGTTATATTTAAGTACGCAAAAGGTCACTGGGACTAAAGATTATAACTGCTAAATGGTTGCTTTTTGTAGTTGAATGTTTTCACTGTCACACTACTTCAAATAACTCTCACTGAATCTAAAGTATACCCCATGTTCTACGCTATGCAGCTTTTCCAATCATTTATGATGGTAGTTATTATCATGTAGTATCACTGGATGGGAGGATTATTGTCCCGAATAACAGAAAGGTCACAGATAAATCTAATAGTGAGACATCGAGCTCCTATCTGGCCAGGCTCATTAGTCACTTTGGATTAAAAATGTAAACTGTTGACTGACTGGTTTCTGTTAGAGCAGGAGACCCTCAGCAACATAAAATGATGCAATGTCATCAAGTACTTCATCTGAAATGGAAACTTTTCTGAGGCTATGTTGTGGAAAAATCTCCAACATTATTCAACAAAACCTTCAGTGTTTGAGTTTTTATGTCAGCATGAAGCCAGCTGACCACAGATAGTCATGTGCTGAGCCCCTCGCTGCCACAATTTCACACCGTGGGCGTTAACATCCATTTGAACAGCAAAAAGGTTCATCCTTTTATTCTCTTTGCTTGTGTCACATGAACAGCTTGAATATATTTTTTGGAACTCAGCCAGAGGCACAGCACCACACACTGGGCAGGGCTTTAACGTATTATCAGTGAAATCTTTTGAACCCCGTAGGAGGGGAAACACAACAGTCCAGCTATCACCAGAAGCACACAGTCTTACATTTGAGTTTATTTAATTGTGCCTCTACATTGTTAGCGCTGGACTGAGCGGGTTTAGTGGACTTATAGCCCCTGAGAGTCGTTCAAGAGCCTTGGATGATTTTAGAAATGCCTAGAAGACAGGGAAAGAATGGGACTTGATAAATTACTTTGTTCTCCAGGCCTATGAAAAAAGAGACCAACCTTTTCTTATCACTTTGTCAGTGTGTGTATATGTGTGTGTTTGTGTGTAAGAAAAAGAGATAGAGTATGAATTGACTGCATGCTCCATCAGCTGGGAGTTATGGTCACTCCGGCCTGTCATAATATGAGTCTCTCTGACTGCATGCCCTCGGATTGTCATTCCCACTGAGTTTGTTGTGTGTGTGTGTGTGTCTGT
Source organism: Argyrosomus regius (assembly GCA_946959425.1). Taxonomy (NCBI): domain Eukaryota; kingdom Metazoa; phylum Chordata; class Actinopteri; family Sciaenidae; genus Argyrosomus; species Argyrosomus regius. The sequence continues at coordinate 16,982,605 of OX336889.1, read as the reverse complement.
GTGTGTGTGTGTGTGCGTGTGTGTCAGGGGGAGGCAGATGGCTGTTGGCTGACTTAACAGCATGAATTAAAGGAAATCATATGAGACAGTTGTGCTTATCTTTCCATTAATAGACTTCAAAAAGAGTGCCTGATACACCCCCTCATCAAATTGATGGCACGTTTTGCTTCCAGGTGAACTCTTTCCTGTCCAGCAACACACTTGTCTTCCGTCCACTGTTTAAATGAGTTTTAATCAGCATGAACTGATTGGTCTATATCTGTGTCAATTATTATGTCAATACTCGTGTTACCAACAAGCAAATTTAATAATGTCACCCTTTTTTATATGTTTTTGTGGCGATCCAAGCAACATCTGGGCATCAAATTGGATTGTGTCCCACACTGTGAAGAGGCCACTATTGTGGTTGTAAATTAGTTATGATAATTTTGTAAATAATTCTAGGTGTTGACCCATTCATGAAGTCAGACAAGTTAGCGGCTTGGTTTGAGTGGAGTGAAAGCCCATGTTGCTGTCAGTTTAACCTCACAGATGTCATTGATTAGTTGGATTACTGTTCTGTGACGAGCTATGTATGCAGTATTTTTGTCACTTTATACGTGACTAACACTGAAGACATCAAAACTATGAAATAACACATGGAATTATGTGGTAAAGAAAAAAGAGGTTCTTCAAAGTAGCTTTGCACACTCTTGAATCAGATTCATCACTTAGTCACCTGTAACTGTTTTAACAGGTTTGTCTTGTCAAAAGTTCATTCATGTAATTTCTTGCCTTCTTAATGTGTTTGAGACAGTGTTGTTCAGAGGTAGTGTTGGCATGCAGTAAATAGCGACACAGAGACACAACAGTCCATCATTACTTTAAGACATGAAAATCAGTCAATCCAGAAAATTTCAAGAACTTTCAATGTGTCTTCAAGTGCATTTACAAAAACCATCAAACTAGCTCTCATTAGGACCACCCCAGGAAAGAAGGACCAAGAGTTACCTGACCTGTGCTGCAGATAAGTTCATTGTAGTTACCAGCCTCAGAAATCATAAATTAACAGCACCTCAGATTAGAGCCCACAAAAATGTTTCACAGAGTTAAAGTAGCAAACACATCTCAACATCAACTTCAAGAGAAACAACTACTGAGAGAGACCAACAAGAAAAAGAGAAACACAAGGAATGGATATTAGACCCGTGGAAAATTTGTACTTTGGTCTGATGAGTCTAAATTTGAGAATTTTGGACTCATCAGACTGTTTGGAGGTTTGAACTTAGTGGGACCATCATTTGTTTTTCAACAGGACAATGACCCAAAACACACCTCTAGGCTATTTTATCAAGTAGGCAAGTGATGGAGGGTCACTGGACCTTCATGATCATCCAACCTAAACCTGACTGAGATGGTTTGGGATGAGTTGGACCGCAGTATGAAGGAAAAGCAAACAACACATGCTCAGCATATGTAGGAACTATCATCCATCATATATCTTGATTGTAATTTCTCAGATTTTTTTTGGTCAACGCTTTTAAATAATAAAGGTTTTCTGTTACGGGTATGTGGCAGAAATCATCATCCATCACGTCTGTGATCTCCTGCTGCATGCATTGTGGTTTTTACTCGCCTACCAGTTCTTCTCTGCTGAGTCCACGCCAACTGAGCTTGAGTCTTCAGTCTGCGCCTCCTGTAGCTCTCTGGCTGCCACCATGACAAGCACCAACCACCCTCTGGCCACAGAGTAGTGCAGCTGCTTCCATGATAGAGGTTTTGAACAGGGTCCATACAGGCTGCATGTCAAGTTTGCAGGCAGATGAAAAATGAAATCATTCTGGACAGGCTTCTCTAGGTGTTCAAACTAATCCCCCAATATATTTTACCCACTGGGCCTGTCGGGCAACTCCCCAAAAACCTGATCCAACTCATCTATTGACAGTCCAGCCCATTTCACCTGAATGTCCAGACAGTCAGTGAATGTGACTCTCATGAAACAAAGTCATTCATTAAGCTTTGGCTCTGTTTGCCCTGGTACAATGAACACATAAGAGACATGTTGGTTTATACAGCATGTTATACTCAATCAGTGGTTAAAATAGAAACAATAGCAGCTGAATCAGAATCAGGTTTGTTGCCAAGTTGGTTTTCACATAAGAGGAATTGGCCATGGTGTTTTGGTGCATATACATTGACATTAAGGCAAATCTTAATGTCGATTAGATCAAGATTAATCTGCGTCTTACATAAGAAGTGAAGCAGAGGCGATTATCTTAGCTCAGGATTGAGACTGAAAGCTGGAAGAATCAGGGAGTTACTACGCATGCTGTCAGTATTTCTTGATGAAAAGTTGCTGGACTTTCTTACCCTGAAAAATGGGGAGAAATAGAAGAGCGATAGGATTACGTTTCCTCAGTGAGAGCTTTACCATAAAGCTGCTGAATAAGAGAACTACGACACATTTTGATCTCACCACCACACGGCCAAGTGGTTCATGTAGCCTTCTTTCCGTCGGACAGCCAGCAGTGACTATATTTGCAGCAATTTTCAGTAAACATTAATATAATAACCTAAGGTGCATTGATTACTATGTTGTCCTCGCTTGTATGCATTGGATCTTGTATGCTTTCATATTTTTATCGTGTTCCTATAGTCATAATTATTATTATATCATGTTAATCTTACATAAAAACACATATAAACTCTCATCACAAATAATATCAATGAATTAAAGCAACTTCTCAATTTAAGCCCAGAAACAATTTTTGCAAAATATGCAGGCAATCAACTGCGTTCAACAAAACATTTTATGACATAATATGTCCAGGGTGAGGGTAGACGTTTTTCCTTGAATGGGCAGCCTTCAAAGAAACCTGTTCAACCTCCTACAGCGAGAGAAAGATAGCAGAAAGCAGGCCAGGAAAGACAGACTGCAGTGTTCAAAATAGCCATTGTAATTTTCCACTTGCTGCTTTTATGGCAAGTCGCTCTTCATAGGTATACTTTCTTATCAGACAAGAGGTATTTACGCCTCACCCCTGCAGCCAAAGATCGAAAATATAAGTCTATGGAAGTGGTGCAACTTTTTCAACGGCTTAGCTTTACAAATTTACAGATTTACAAATAAGCTACAGGAAATGTATTTTAGTGTGAATGGATATCCTATTTAAGTTACGATAATATATATAATATTTCCCTGAGTCTTTCTTAACTATTACTGTCAAGCACAAATTAGCTTAAGCTCAGTAAACTAAGTAAACTAAGATGTAAAAGTGCAGGAAACATATCCAGATAACAAGGCAAAATATATTACAATTTGTATACATATAATATGCATATACATACATATGTGAAGTTGACACAAAATGGCAGCTGCACTCAGCACAGTTACAAGTTGTCCTCTGTTACTGAGCACAGACTCTGCTCACACACAAACACACTCATGCTTTGTTTCTTGACGAAACTAAACTCGAACTTGAACTCGATGTTCAAAATATTACAAAAACACTCTTGTGACATTCTTTAAAAAATAGCAAATGATTACAGCCAAGTCAACTCTGTTTAATATTCACAACATACCTGAAAAATGGGGAGAAATAATCAGTGAGATAGTCATGTTTCCTCTGTGAGGACTTGAATGACTACTCAAATGAAGAACATACTGCAATTTCCTCTTGGTCAAAGCGATGTGGTGTACATGTGTACATGGCACGGACACTACTACTATCTTTTAAGCTGTCACAGATGCAGTGACTTCCTGGAGTCTTATTATCATGATGAAGTTGCCAGTCAACTAGGAAGTGCTAGTCGAATGGATGCTGTTGTTTGTCAGCAGTTGAATATGTTCTTAACTCCCCCTAAAACCAGATATTGTCCCTTTTAAATTTCTCTTGTTTACAACAAACAAATGAGATATAATGTGTTAGTTAGCTTTAAAGGCGCCAGTTTAGCTTTTTCCCCATTTCCAGTCTTTATGCTAGGCTAAGCTAATCGCCTCCTGGCTCTATATCCATACTTGGCTCTCAAACATGAGAGTGGCATCATCATCTTCTCATTTAACTCTCAGAGAGACAGCAAAGAAGTGTATTTCTCAAAATGTCAAGCAGTACTGCAGTTAGTTTGACTCACACTGGCACTTCATCTAAAGGGTCATACAGGTTAACCTCACACACAGCTCAGGCTTCCCCCCAAAAAAACTCCTCTCTCTAAGAACCAATTTCATTTACCACGGCCTGGATCTACCACTAAATCTTGCTTTAGTTACATTTAGGTAAATACTTGAAAACCTTGGTATGATCTGTATTAAATGATAAAAGTAAGGATTATCTCTTAAGCGCAAAGCAACATGCGTCAGCACACAACACAGACATTCGGCAGTCTCACACAGATGGTGCTGTTTGTTGGAAAAAGCCGACATGTGTCTATAGCTTAGTGACAGCCTGGTGCGTCACACAGCAACGTACAGCGCTGTACAGTATGTGCCGAGACGCGCGCATCGAAACGAATAATGATGTTGGAAGAAGGAGGGATGAGGGTGGTGATTTAACAGAAAAGAGAGAAATTAAGAGAGAAAATAGGATTATGCTACAACGTCAAAAGTTCTGCACACATTAAGAAAACTGGCAGAAGAAGTTGGGAGAATCACAATGGGTTTAGACTGTGGAATTACCGTAGCTTGTCTGAGTCATTTAGGATACAATCTGGGTTATTTTCAGCCCCTGTAAATTGTATTTTTGATACAATCCTCCCTCCCCTTTTTGCTGTGTGCAGAGTTTAGCCCTTTTCCCAAACAGCTTATATAACTCAGAGAGCATAACCCAGGACTACATACACACACACACACACAGGAGAAGGCCCTGTGGCTACATCATCTGCACAGTCTCTCTATTTTCTCTCTCGTTCCCTGAACAGCACCCATGCTGCTTTGTGCTTGGAGGGCTTAATCCTAACTGCAGACATATGATGCATAAAGGCCTCCCTTGTCTGTGCAGTGTCCATCTTTATGCCTTGTTTTACAGCTCCGTGGCTCAAGTGTTATCGCTGGTTGTAATAATAACAATCCACACAGGTGAACACACCGACTATGAAAGATGCATACAGATGAGGCTACAGCTCACAATCTTGGAGAGGCATCTTCAAACCAAATGCGCAGAGATTTGTAAATACTGAATTTAGTTTAGTTTGTTTTTCGCATTTGTGACCTACAGATGACGACAAATTCATGTGCATATCTCCGAGTTGTTTGGATGTGACCTGTGCCACCTCTGGAGCATGCTGATTACAAGATACACTTATCATTTATCACCATTCTCTTGACTTGAGTTGAACAACACGGTTGTTAATGAAGGGGTTTTACTCATGACCCTAACGCCTCCCCAATGGGGGCTGTGGCTCAGGAGGTGGAGCGGGTCGTGCACTAATCAGATGTGGCTCCTCCAGTCTGCATGTTGAAGTGTCCTTGGGCAAGTGCCATCGGCGTGTGAGTGTGTGTAAATGATTTGTTACTTTCTGATGAGCAGTTGGCACCTTGCATGGCAGCCAATATGTATGAATGAATGTGTGTATAAATGGAGGATGATGTGATGTGTAGTGTAAAAGCATCTTGAGTGGTTGGAAGACTAGAAAGGCACCTACTGAAACATGACCACATATGGCTCTTTACAGCTTGTAAAATGCCATTATATGAAACATTCAAACAACCGTTTGTCATAGTGAAAGTCCAGTGAAAAGCATGTATCACCAATTTTGGTGATTTCAAACTTTTCAGTCAAACAGAAAGTGTTTTTCTTTAGAAGTTGAGAAAATCATCCAGCTTCTTATTAACATTTAAATACCTCTGAGATCATCTAGAAAAATGATTAGATCGGTAAAAATTTTTTTTTTTTTTTTTTTTTTTTGCACCGTCACATCAGATGGAAATATTCAAGATGCATCCTTTTATACACATTTCCCCAAAAGCGCAGCCTGACATGGTTATTGTAATATCTTGGAAAACTGTGAGCCCTTGACTAGATTTTAAAATAAAGCTCTGAGAGTTTGTCCACACAACACAAGCTTGTAATGACAGTAGCTGTCCCCGTGTGGGGAGGGCCAAAGAGGGGATTAAGACGTCAGTGAAATATGCAAACACAACACTGTAATGTGTCATCTGTGTGCCTGAGGGAGCAGAGAGAGAGGGAAAGTAAGAGGGAGACAACATAAATGAGAAAAAAAGGAAGATTCACTGCCAAAATGTTTAAACAGATACGTTTTATTTATGCCACTGTGTCAGGAGAGTGCTTGCCGGTATACAGATGACGCCACTACTGCTACAGTTGCCTTTACAATATAACACAGTGACATCATCTGTGTGTGTGTGTGTGTGTGTGTGTGTGTGTGTGTGTGTGTGTTTGTGAGTGTGCACGCGCGTGTGTGTGGGTTCATCAAATCAATCAGGTTTAATTAAACTGTACAGTGATTAAGGGGCAAATTCCTCAGTCTGTCGGCTTGCGCACATCCTGTTTCAGCACACACACACACACACACACACACACACACACACACACACACACACACACACACACACACACACACACAGTGACTAGTGGTGCACTAGCCCACAGCATCTTTAGAGTGACTAATCTACTATTAGCACTTGTCTCCCAGGCCCTCCCTTCCTCCTTCTCCTCCTCCTCCTCTGTTCATCCTTTCTCACCGCTCCCTTCTTCTTCGTCGTATGCTTCCTTCTCCTCATCGACTCCAGCTCAAAGGGCTTTCCTGAATGTTTCAAATAAAAAATAAAATTAAAAAAAACAGTGGTGATCATGAGATGACAAAATCTTAATTCATTGGTCACGTCCTCATCTATCTTAGGCATCTTCTTCCCCGCCCCTTCTCCTCTTTCCACATTCATCACAACACTCTTATTTTTCTAAACTCCTCACTGTTTCGTCTTAACTTCACCATATTCTCTTTCTTCTTTGCCTTTGAACTGTGCTTCACCTCATCTCTCCTCATGTTTTCTTTCCTCGCTCCTCCTCTCCCTCCTGTACCATCTCTGATCCATTTTATACTTCTGCACCAATCTCTCTCTCACTCTTTCCCCTTTCTGCATGTTCTTCTCTTCCTTCCTCCCCTCCAGTCCTCCTGCTTCACCACCACAACCTCCTCCTGAGTCTCTACGTGGTGATTGTATCTGTGAGATAAGCTGGGTGTCAGACACGAAATGTTCTCCAATTTCTCTATGTCTGCTGCTGGTGAGAAATGGGCAGACTGAAAGATAAAGTCAAAGAAATACAGCGGGGTGGGAGGCAGTAGGAAAAGAGTGCAAAGAAATGGAGATCCAAGCAGACAGGTGGAGGGGAGGACAGAGGTAGATATGAGACGACTATATAGAGAGAAAAGACAGACAGGCATTTATATTTTATACCGTTCGCCATCACTCATCCAGATCTGCTTGTAATTGAGTACAGCAGTACAATAATTCGAAAGGAAGAGTGTGAAATTTGGGCAAATACACTTATTTGCTTTCTTGGAGAGAGTTAGAGACGAAAATTAATACCAATCGCAAGTCTGTAGGGTAAATATGAAGCTATAACCAGCAGTGACTTAGCTTAGTTTAGCAGAAAAACTGGAAACAGGGGCAAACAGATAGTCGGGCACTGTCCAAAGTTGACAAAATCCAACTTCCAACACTGGCTGCAAAATAGTCTTACACCTCGTAAAACAGCAAAATTTCATTTTTACACAAGCTATATAATGTTTTAATCAGTGAGCTTTAGTGGTGCTATAGGAGGATTTGACAGAGCCAGGCTAGATGTTTCCCTGTTTCCAGTCTTTATGCTAAGCCAAGTTAAACTGGTGTCTGTAGCTTCAAATGTGCTGAACAGACCTGAGAGCTTTCAATCTTCTCATCTAAATCTCAGCAAGAAAGCAAGTAAGAGTATTTCCCAAAATGTCAAACTATCTCATTAAATTTTTAACATTGGAAGAGACAGGAGTCAAAACATGAGTGCACAGTCAGGATAAGCCAAGTATCGCTGAATATGCATGTATCATTAGTAAGAGACACATTTTCTACAGTCTATATTTTCTCAGCATCATCTTGAAGATGTTTTAAATTTGTTTGTGTTTGGCCGTGTAAAATATGTTTTGCAGATGTTTTGCAGATGACGAAACGGTCGAAGCGGAAAGAAAGCAAATACAGGAAAAGATGGAGGATGTGCAGAGACACTGTGGATGAAAATGACCAAAAATAGCCTGCACACCAAACCTCTCTGAGTATGGTATTTGGTTCCTGCACCTCTCCTCTTTAGGCCGGGCTGGGGCAGGACAGCTAGACAGTCGTTGTCTGATTGATTGTGCAGAACAGGAGAAGAGGAGAGTGGTTGCCATGGGGACAAAAAAGAGAGGGGCCCTCTCTCCATTTTTTTTTTTTTTTCACAGAGGACCAGTAATTGGTGATAAACTTGAAGGGAGGGGTTGGAGGGTGGTAATCAGACGCAGCGAAGCACGACGGCTTTTGCAGAGCCGAAGAAGTGCTGCAGGACTCAGGAAGTGTGTGCATCTGCGTGTGTGACAGAGAAGGCAGTTTGTGTGTGTTAAAGGCAAAAAAGAGTGGGAGAGGATACTTGCAGTGTGTGTGCGTGTGTCTGTGTGTGTGTGTTTCCCAGTCAGCTGGAGGTGACTGAAGACAAGGTGTTAATGAAATGTATAAAAGGAAACTGTTCAGTTGAACTGCATCCAGCTGAGAGACGCTCCACGTGGCACTGCAGACCATCGAACCCTCTCAGGATCACACAAGTTCACTCCAACTCTGTTTTCATCTGCAGCCGCAGCCTGCAGGAGGGGCTCCAGGCATAACAAGGGCTGCACACACACTCACGCACAGCTAGGAGCTGGGAGTATAGAGTGTGATGAGGAGAACAACAATACATTTATTTGGTGTCAGAACCAGGAAATAACACAGCCACAGGATATAAATCACTACAGGCCTTATAGCTGGATGCTTTTTCATGTTTAAGATTTCATAGCCCTCAGAGAAGCTGCATGTACTACATCTCACCTTAAAGGTCAGGATGAAGAGCGGGATAAGTCAGGCTGTGTGTGTGTTTATTGTATGTAGGAGTTCAGTGTTGCTGCACAAAGACCTGAAAATTACTGGAAATATTCCCATTTTTTTTTGATTCTCCTGCAAGACATCCACGGCAGAGGCTGCACGTCAAAGAGCATAGTTTTTTGAAGTATTTTATTTTCAGGTTTAAGATTTCTAAAGGGTAGACAAATACAACTGAATGAAATGAATAGACCCAATATTTTATAGCAATATATTTAGATATTTAGATGCCATGTCTGAAAGCAGAGTGATGGAGTCACGGTTTAAGCAGAGTAACCAGGAATATGCAGACCAAATGCAGACTACAGAGACTCCAGGAAGAGCAGTCTAACAAGCAAACAAATACAAAGTCTGTGAAACAAAAAAAAACAAAGTAGTACTTGAAACAAGACTGGGAAACAAAACACGAGGAATGGCTGAAATGCTTGAACATAAAATGAACTGAAATACACTGAAGAAACACACTGACTAAATACACAAGTGAAGGCAGGATTACAAGACACAAGTGAAACCAATCAAGGACAGGTGAAACTAATAAACAGACAGTTAACACTGGCAGGAAGTAAATTTACATATACAGGAAAAGGGGAGAAATACAGAATAAAACAGGAAACCCTAACTAAGAAACCCAAAACCATGATATGTGGTTGATTTCCAGGCCAGGAGGATGATATTTTTAGGCTTCAACCATTCCAAGCATCAAAGCCATTTGGCTCTTCAAACGTCAGCCCTGGAGTGTTCTCAGAGCATCTAAAGAGCACAAGTTGAAGGTCAGGCTCAATGTCCTTTTTAAAGATCTTAGGAAACATTTCAAATGTCTTTGACCAAATATCATACAAGAGAGGACAGAGCCAAAACTGATGTGATGTTCTGATCTGATGTGAAGACCTTTGCTGCCTGACATCACTCACATATTGGAGGAATTGTTGGATAAAATCTGTTCTGGATAAGTGCTTGTACCCAATTTCATCTGACAGCCTCATACGTAGTTCACAGGCCCAAGCCTCCTTCAAAGAGGCAGTGGGTACACAGGTGGAGGAAGTTGCAGGAGTTTACGACATTAAAGCTTTTTTGGTATATTTTCAAACAGTGAAATATTCTCCTTCACATAATGTCTAATTTGAAGGTATTCAAACAAGTGTGAGTGAGGGAGGTCGACACTTCAGTCTCAAACATTTTTTCTCCATACAAGTCGATGGGTGAGAGTCCTCCTCCCAGACGATGAACACTTTATCCGTCTGCGATGGCAAAAATGAAAGATGTTTTCAGATAGGCGTGTAAATGGAGACATCAGGCAACCTGACAACATTTTCTTCTTAAGGAATGTCCAAAAATTATGTTGTTAGCTTGCTAGTTTATTCTGTTTTAGAAAAGAGCATGGCAGAGAGAGAGGACTTGAGTTACTGCTGACAGTTCTACGTCCATCATTTGGTTTCTACAGGTAGTCCTGATGGCCAGTAGGTTAGGATCCTGACATTGGCTGCCAGGTAATAGTGTCTGAATGCAACCTTTCTACTCTCATCTTCTATGTGTTATGTATAAAATAATGTTATATGGCCATGACTTGTTGGTTGATTGTGTTTTGGAGCTTTTCGATCATATCACATGACCTCCCTCAGCTGGTTTAGATGTCCACATTTCCATTCCCTGTTGTTTTGCTATTGCTCTTCCTTTTGAAATTGTAAACAGGTTATGTTTGTGCACCAAATCGTGATGTTTGCAATGCAATTAGCTATAATTATTTAGTTAAGGTAGTGGTCTAAGACACATACTTATGCTGCAATGTCCCAGATTTAGTCTCATACAAGGACTCTCTACTATGAATTATCCAAAATGCCAATATTTCTTTAAAATAACCTCAAGCTGTGATGATATGATGATATAGCATCCCAGGAGGGTCGATGCAGTGGAAAGCCTCCTAGGCATGCAAGGAGGCAACAGGTTTATTAGTCTCTGTTTCTGCAGCATCACTGATATTATTGTTTGACATTTCTCCTGCAGTTCATTCGTTGTTATTTCAGCCAGTTCTGGGTTATGTATTAGACCATAAGTGTTGTGATTTGTAGGTTTGGTAACACACCTTCAGATGATCTGTTACTGTACTTATGCTCTGTTATGCAGGCTCTAATTTGCCACAATATAATTCAAATGGGAGCATCTTACTAAACAAAGATTACTTTTACCATTTCAATTTCTTTTTGTTGACAATAATCTTTTGACAGTCTAGATTGGCCGCAGGCCTATGGTGTGTTTGATAGGTAAACACAGTAAACTCAAATCATTTTGCATCTGGCTGCTGACCTTAAAGAGCTGATGAATGATCTACTGAATTAATGACTTAAGGTCTCATGTAAACATCATTTTGCATCAATATTTTGCTCACTAGCTACAAGGCCTCTTAATAAATAAATAAATAAATTCCCTTCTTGTTCATCTTGTTGGTCAAAGTGGCTCCTCGTCTTCTGACCTTTTAAGGTGAAAATCATGTTACCTACCTCATGTTTACCACCTTAATTCCTTTCAAAGGCAATTTCAGTCACAATTCAGGCAATAGAAAAATAGCAGAGAGAAGTGCTCACTGTGCCATCGTAACTAAACATTTTTTGCGATATTAAATCCTTTAGAGTTTTCCTGCGATTAAAACTAGTTCACATTGTTTTCTTCACCAAAAATAAGTTCTGATTCAATGACAGATTAGCTCAGACTTTTTAATCTCTCATGTCTCATCATCATCATAATTTTAGATGATATATTACTTATGGATCCAGTATGTGACAAAGAACAAAAAGCTTGGCAGAAGGCTGATGTACTCACCTGTACGCATCTCTTCAATCTCCCTGACAGCTGCTTAAATCAACACGTGCTACTGAACTTCAGCCCTGAGTCAACAAAGACGAGGAAGAAAAGACACACGCTGAATTAGGAACGTGTGAATTTCCTGGTGCAGCTCGGTACCACAAGCACAGCCTACGGATCTGAAGTGTAACACTAAAGAAAATACAGCATGACCTCTGACAGTAACACTTTTTATAGTCAAAATGCTGCAAGGATCAACACCTTTCGGTGCTTGCTTGGCTGGTTTCCTTGACAGCAAAGGATAAGATTTTTGATGTGTAATGATTATGAACTGAACAAACAAAAAGGTGCAATCAATTATATCTGCAAAACTTGGAAAGTTTTTACAGGGGGGGGTTGGCGGCAGATTTCTGGCAGGGTGAACAAGCACAGGGAACAAAGTAATTACCCAAATCTGGACTGATGCCTCATGCAGCTAAACACTGCAGGTGAACGGACAAGGTGTGATGAAGGACAAGTACAATTAAATGTGATTTGTAGGTTAAAATCTACAGTATGCCACAGATAGCAGTGCACGATTAATGAGCAGGTCAGGGTATTGTTCGGGAAATCAAATCAAACTTCATCTACAGAGCATCTCTTGTAACAAATTACAGTAAAAAAGTGTTTAACACTACTCTACAGCAGAGAAGAAGACAAGATCCAAACCAAAACAACACTTTACATGAGAATTATAGAATAAATGACACACATTTACTTCAACTGGTGTGATTGATTGTGTTTATACGTACTGAACTTAAATGAATTACTGTTGGCGTGAGACCAGTAAATGCATCAGCTTGTTTTTCAGGCAGTTACCGGCAGAACCATTTCTCTCAGCTAATTCTTTTTTAAAGCTGCTCGTGGTTGTATTTTTAAAAAATAAATAAAAAGTTGGACAGACTTGCAATTCAAATACTTGTTGAACTGCACAGCTAGTGTTAAGATACATTTACTCAGTCAGGTTTAGGGACAAATTCAGGCTCCATTTTATCAGACAAACATTCGCTCCTTGATTAAATGAACAACAGTTGTGGCCAGTCATGTTGATGCTGTACTGTCTGCTTTGAATTCTAACCTCGTGGTCATAAAGAGCGAGGAAAGTGACAAACATACCTTTAAAAAACATAAACATCTACAACGTGTTACAATGCAAATGGAACTAAAAAGGTGTTTCGATATTTTGTCCATGCACTTTGTAACATCGCAAACCACAGCCATGAAAGCCATAAAATCTGATCTGATCCAGGGTGAATAATTCTAACATTGGACCATTATTTAATCATATAAACATACAATGTTTTTTTTTTTTTTTGCAAAAAAGTTGTTTCTGTCAGTGTTTTACTATCATATAGTGGTTTTGGATTTGAATTTTACTGCTGTAGATGTTTATGGTTGAGTCAATTTTCACTACTTTATGTACTGTTTGGTAGTTTATTCTACAGCAGTGCATCTTCCTTGGATTAGCTGCAACATTCATGGGGATACATGGTTCTAACAGGACAGCAATGCTACAGACATATGATGATCTTACAAAACAAAAGTTTTTAACAGTTTATGTATTCTATGTAGTAGAATTTTCTCAACCCATAAAGAAGTTTAGCAGAAAAATTCAAAGGATTTCCATGGGAGATGGGGGGCTCTTGTCCCTCCTATTGTTTGCGGATTCTTTGGATTTGGCCCGTGTGATTTACATTTTAGTTTTGGTAGCCGGCAGGTGGACTGGCAGGTCCTGGAAGTTGGCATCCCTTGCCACTGTGTAGGTCCGCCCCTGAAGCTCATCTCCTGAGTTCCAACTTTATCTCTGTCTCCCATTCGTGCCCCTTCTCTGAACTAAACTTGTCTGTCTCCATCCCTTTGCTTTATGCAACTGCTGCTATGACCTATGTTGCAAAGGCCATTATGGTGTATGTGTGTGTGTGTGTGTGTTCTTCTCCCGGTGGGTCTCCTGTGCACATGTGTGTGAACAGTATAGTGAAGGCCTCCCGTGTTCGAGTATCTTGCGGGGCTCTCCGGTGTGTGTCTCGAGGTACAGAGTGACCCTGATGTGTCAGCTCTACTTAGAAGAATGAACGGAGAGCTGGTGGACCACCGTGACTCACACACACACACACACACACACACACACGCACGCACACACACACACACACACACACACACACACACACACACACACACACACACACACACACACACACACAGGAAACCTCCTCAGGGCTCTCCCTATGATCACTGCACCCCCCATCCACACACACACACACACACACTTGACATTTTTCCTCAAAGCACATCTATAGGCTTCCAATTTATAGCTGTTGCATGACATTGTCATGAAACCCGCAGGCCTCACAAAAGTTTCTGTCCCTATATATATATTTATGTTTACTGTATATGTACACGTGTGCTGTGTATGTGTTAATAAACCAGCTTGTCCTTTCAGTTACCCTGCAGGGCAGATCAGAGTGTGACTGCGTGTGTGTTTGTACATTAATTTCATAAAAGTGCAGAAGAAAAACAAGTGGATTACCACGAGCAGAGCTGAAGGGCATCAACCATTTTCCTGAGAGTAAAAGGAAGTATGTGACCGTGTGCTATGATTATTTGTACACTTAGAAAGACAAAACATGCACGCACAGTTAGCTGAATGTGTTTATTAGAGTTTCCGAGATGCAAAATCAGTAAAATGCAGAGTAACAGAATAATAAGAGAAAGACAGAGAGAGAGAGAAAGAACCACTTATAAAAAAGTATGCGTCCCCTCCTGTTGGACTTTTTCTACTTTTTACAACACTGAATCACTGATAGAGTAAGAATTTTCTCAGTAGAGATCAACTTAAAAAAAAAGTCTAGAAACTTCTACAAATGGATCCAGATTAGTTAGCTATAAAATAGAAAATAATTATTTGTATTCATCCATCGTGACTGCAGTCAAAAAGTGATCATGAGGTGTGAGAAGGTTAAATACATCTGTACCTGAAAGGTCCAATAGCTTGTCAGTTTTCTATAAAAAACCATGAAGACAAATGTACACAAAAAATAAATCTGTGAGGGGAAGATGCAGAAAAACTAGTTCCAGAGAACTAAATTACCCTTAAGTGCAATAAGACCAATCATAAAAAGAAAATTAGATAAGAGAAAATTACATAATTAGATAATAGAATAATAGAAGGAGGCCACTGAGAAGACCGAATGACAGGAGGGACAATGAATGCAACTGGTGCTTAACCAGCACTCAATATTTTCATTAGTGTATAATAGGGATGTAACAATTTTGATGGCATAAGATGATAATGCATTAATGTATCTCAAGTTTCTACAGATTTCTGAAACCAAAAGAGGATTTTTTTTTGTTTTGTTTTTTTGCCATTTTAGTGGAAAATAATTACAGGAAATTTGAGGGGATTAGCTGCTCTTTTTTCTGCTCTGTTGCTGAAAGTCAAACTCTTAACTCACGGTTACTTGCTGATTTGATTTTTTTGTTGATTCTAAGTGACAGAAACACTGGCCTTTATGGTTACAAAACCTTGACGTTTTAAGTTCATAATGAAATCGGATAATAGCTGCATCCCGAGTGTATAATCACCATAAAGTAAGAATATTTATGTTTTTGTTACCTTCAAATGAGCCTTTTTTTAATCTACACATATCGCACCATGTTGAACCGCACTCCCCTTTGTACTTGGTTAAGTCAGTGGGTTTAAATGAGTTGCAATCTGCAGTCTCACCACTATGATGCCACTAAATCCTGCACACTGGTCCTTGAATTCAATGCAAAACGCAATTTGTAAACATCTGCTTTCACTTTCTGATTATCAGTGTCAAAGAAGTTATTAGATACATCCTCTGTGATTCAAGGTTGAAAACAATAAAACATGAAAAAAAGAACATGGAGGAAATGAATACTTTCTATAGGGAGCATGATTACGTTACTACACAGTCTTCTCTTGACTCCTGCTGAGGTCTGGGCTGGAGGGCAGCTAATAAACACACACACACACACACACACACATACAGCATACACATTATTTGTATACATTTTAGGTGATTAAACATTTAGCTGAACATGATGACGTCTCAGCAGCAGAGGTGGAGCGGCTGCAGCACAGCAGCTGGCGTCCTCTGCTGTCCAAATAAATAAAAAAAAACTCTTTACAACAGGGAAAACCTACAGGTGGCACACAGGATACACTACAAGGTAGTGAAGATGGGCAGTTCAATGCTGCTGGTGAGGCAAGGTTAGTACAGTTAATACAGATTGTTTCATTGCTCTCCTTTTGACAAAATATGTACAAGCTTGGACCCAAGTAGAAAGAATGATAGAAGATTAAAATGCACTTTAGTTTATTTCTTGTACTTACAGATATGATCTTCTGTACCCTGTGTGAGGGTTTGGATGAACATATGAACTATAACAATATACTGTTGCAAAGACTCTATGCTGTGCATAATGAACAAAAAAAATACATGTTTATTCCAATATGACTAATTCATAATCTAAAACTTCATAAATACTGTTGGTTAATTAGAAAACTGCTCATGTACTGTACACTACAGGCAGTGCTGAGGACTGTGTGAGGACAGGAGGAAGAGGGACAGACAGGACTACTAATCAGTCCTGGGAGAAAACATTGTTTTGAATAAGTGAATATGGTTTGAAATGTGACCTACTTAAGGTGCACTCAGTTTATTTGATTCAGAATAAGGAGAGATAGTGAATCAAGCACTTCTCTTATTTTGTCACATATTCCAACTATTTCTGCTCTTAACTCCTTCTAATCTTGAAAAGTAATGTTTTCAGCACATGCCTCTCCTTCCTTCACTCCCCAGAAGACTCAGTTTCATACACGTATGTAAAAACCTGTGCAATCGCAAACACATCTACACATATACACACATACCATAAAGGACAAAATGCAACTGTGACCGAGATTTTTGCACACTACTGGCAAACGTTGTGCAGAGTAACAGACACATATCCATCACTTGTCATTTCTCAGCTTGTCTCTCAGTCCTCGTCTTGTTCCCCGTGGAACAAACTCTGGATAGAAATCAGGTCACTGTCTCCTATAACACCAGCTTTGCTTACAAGAGCAGTTTCGAACTGCGAGATTATCCCGACAATTCTTTGAGCAATAGTACAGAAAGAGTTGCTAAAAACAACTGAAAATTATAAACCAGATTCAGCTACAACTGCAAGTAAATAAACTTTAATCTTCTATTTTAAAAAAATGCTAAGCACTTGATGCTAGTGCCTAGAATAACCTGACTAAGGTTTTTTCATGCCTCTGCCCCATAATGCAACGCAGTTGGGCGCAGCCTTGTCACACATCGAGCTGGAAGCGAGTTAGGAAAATCTTCAGGGTGATTGAAGTCCATCAAACTGTCTCTCTTTCATTTTTAATGCCACAGCTCCCAGCTGCTTCTACTGTACATCAAGTCAAGTCAAATTCATTTTGTGCAGGGAAACCAGCGGAGGTTCTATTTCACATGTGATCCGGTTGTCCGTTTACTTTTTGGTCCAGTTCATATTCAAAAAGAGCAGATGGCAGTGTAGAGCCATACTCCATGTACAGTATGAGTGTCCGTCATTCTGGTCCTCGCGGTCGCAGAATGATGATGTCACAGGAATGTTCCAAGGTCATCTGAGGTCGACCGTCCACCCTTTAAAAAAACAAACAAAAAAAAAACAGAAATC